>BMAU01009466.1:0-50540 GCA_019973935.1 Trichonephila clavipes | reverse complement strand
CAGAAATTTCGCAGAACGGAGACCAGATTTAGATTTCTGCTAAAATTTCGGGGTAAAGTCGCTGTCCAGCGTCAAAGCGTCGGTTTTTTTAAAAATGATCTTTCAATTTAAAAAAAGAGGTAAATGGATCACTTTGGTAAGTTTCTAGGGTGGAAAAAAAAAAGTTATTGGCTTGGTCACCCAATCGTCGATAAGTTAACTCAGCTTCAAAGCGTCGGGTTTTTTAAAGATGATCTTTCAATTTAAAAAAAGTTACCGGAATTTCTTAAATCGGAGACCAGATTTAGATTTCTGGTAAAATTTCGGGTTAAATGGGTCACTTTGGTAAGTTTCTAGGGAGGAAAAAGAAAGTTATAGGCTTGGTCACCGAATCGTCGATAAGTTGGCTGTCCAGCTTCAAAGCATCGGTTTTTTTAAAGATGATCTTTCAATTTAAAAAAAAAAGTTACCGGAATTTCGCAAAACGGAGACCAGATTTAGATTTCTGGTGAAATTACGGGTTAAATGGGTCACTTTGGTAAGTTTCTAGGGTGGTAAAAGAAAGTTATAGGCTTGTTCACCGAATCGTCGATAAGTTTGCTGTCCAGCTTCAAAGCGTCGGTTTTTTTAAAGATGATCTTTCAATTTAAAAAAAAAAGTTACCGGACTTTCGCAGAACGGTGACCAGATTTAGATTTCTGCTAAAATTTCGGGTTAAATGGGTCACTTTGGTAAGTTTCTAAGGCTAAAAATAAAGTGATTGGCTTGGTCACCGAATCGTCGGTAAATTGGCTGTCCAGCGTCAAAGCGTCGGTTTTTTTAAAAATGATCTTTCAATTTAAAAAAAAAAGTTATAGGAATTTCGCAAAACTGAGACCAGATTTAGATTTCTGGTAAAATTTCGAGTTAAATGGGTCACTTTGGTAAGTTTCTAGGTGGAAAAAAAAAAAAGTTATTGGCTTGGTCACCCAATCGTCGATAAGTTGGCTCAGCTTCAAAGCGTCGGGTTTTTTAAAGATGATCTTTCAATTTAAAAAAGTTACAGGAATTTCGCAAAACGGAGACCAGATTTAGATTTCTGGTAAAATTTCGAGGTTAAATGGGTCACTTTGGTAAGTTTCTAGGTGGAAAAAAAAAAAGTTATTAGCTTGGTCACCCAATCGTCGATAAGTTGGCTCAGCTTCAAAGCGTCGGGTTTTTTAAAGATGATCTTTCAATTTAAAAAAAAAAAAGTTACCGGAATTTCGCAAATCGGAGACCAGATTTAGATTTCTGGTAAAATTTCGGGTTAAATGGGTCACTTTGGTAAGTTTCTAGGGTGGTAAAAGAAAGTTATAGGCTTGATCACCGAATCGTCGATAAGTTTGCTGTCCAGCTTCAAAGCGTCGGTTTTTTTAAAGATGATCTTTCAATTTAAAAAAAAGTTATAGGAATTTCGCAAATCGGAGACCAGATTTAGATTTCTGGTAATATTTCGAGGTAAATGGATCACTTTGGTAAGTTTCTAGGGTGGAAAAAAAAAGTTATTGGCTTGGTCACCCAATCGTCGATAAGTTAACTCAGCTTCAAAGCGTCGGGTTTTTTAAAGATGATCTTTCAATTTAAAAAAAAGTTACCGGAATTTCTTAAATCGGAGACCAGATTTAGATTTCTGGTAAAATTTCGGGTTAAATGGGTCACTTTGGTAAGTTTCTAGGGAGGAAAAAGAAAGTTATAGGCTTGGTCACCGAATCGTCGATAAGTTGGCTGTCCAGCTTCAAAGCATCGGTTTTTTTAAAGATGATCTTTCAATTTAAAAAAAAGTTACCGGAATTTCGCAAATCGGAGACCAGATTTAGATTTCTGGTGAAATTACGGGTTAAATGGGTCACTTTGGTAAGTTTCTAGGGTGGTAAAAGAAAGTTATAGGCTTGATCACCGAATCGTCGATAAGTTTGCTGTCCAGCTTCAAAGCGTCGGTTTTTTTAAAGATGATCTTTCAATTTAAAAAAAAGTTACCGGACTTTCGCAGAACGGTGACCAGATTTAGATTTCTGCTAAAATTTCGGGTTAAATGGGTCACTTTGGTAAGTTTCTAAGGCTAAAAATAAAGTGATTGGCTTGGTCACCGAATCGTCGGTAAATTGGCTGTCCAGCGTCAAAGCGTCGGTTTTTTTAAAAATGATCTTTCAATTTAAAAAAAAAGTTATAGGAATTTCGCAAAACTGAGACCAGATTTAGATTTCTGGTAAAATTTCGAGTTAAATGGGTCACTTTGGTAAGTTTCTAGGGTGGAAAAAAGTTATTAGGCTTGGTCACCCAATCGTCGATAAGTTGGCTCAGCTTCAAAGCGTCGGTTTTTTAAAGATGATCTTTCAATTTAAAAAAAGTTACAGGAATTTCGCAAAACGGAGACCAGATTTAGATTTCTGGTAAAATTTCGAGTTAAATGGGTCACTTTGGTAAGTTTCGAGGGTGGAAAAAAAAAGTTATTAGGCTTGGTCACCCAATCGTCGATAAGTTGGCTCAGCTTCAAAGCGTCGGGTTTTTTAAAGATGATCTTTCAATTTAAAAAAAAAAAAGTTACCGGAATTTCGCAAATCGGAGACCAGATTTAGATTTCTGGTAAAATTTCAGGTTAAATGGGTCACTTTGGTAAGTTTCTAGGATGGTAAAAGAAAGTTATAGGCTTGATCACCCAATCGTCGATAAGTTTGCTGTCCAGCTTCAAAGCGTCGGTTTTTTTAAAGATGATCTTTCAATTTAAAAAAAAAGTTATAGGAATTTCGCAAATCGGAGACCAGATTTAGATTTCTGGTAATATTTCGAGGTAAATGGATCACTTTGGTAAGTTTCTAGGGTGGAAAAAAAGTTATTGGCTTGGTCACCCAATCGTCGATAAGTTAACTCAGCTTCAAAGCGTCGGGTTTTTTAAAGATGATCTTTCAATTTAAAAAAAAGTTACCGGAATTTCTTAAATCGGAGACCAGATTTAGATTTCTGGTAAAATTTCGGGTTAAATGGGTCACTTTGGTAAGTTTCTAGGGAGGAAAAAGAAAGTTATAGGCTTGGTCACCGAATCGTCGATAAGTTGGCTGTCCAGCTTCAAAGCATCGGTTTTTTAAAGATGATCTTTCAATTTAAAAAAAAAGTTACCGGAATTTCGCAAATCGGAGACCAGATTTAGATTTCTGGTGAAATTACGGGTTAAATGGGTCACTTTGGTAAGTTTCTAGGGTGGTAAAAGAAAGTTATAGGCTTGATCACCGAATCGTCGATAAGTTTGCTGTCCAGCTTCAAAGCGTCGGTTTTTTTAAAGATGATCTTTCAATTTAAAAAAAAGTTACCGGAATTTCGCAGAACGGTGACCAGATTTAGATTTCTGCTAAAATTTCGGGTTAAATGGGTCACTTTGGTAAGTTTCTAAGGCTAAAAATAAAGTGATTGGCTTGGTCACCGAATCGTCGGTAAATTGGCTGTCCAGCGTCAAAGCGTCGGTTTTTTTCAAAAATGATCTTTCAATTTAAAAAAGTTATAGGAATTTCGCAAAACTGAGACCAGATTTAGATTTCTGGTAAAATTTCGAGTAAAATGGGTCACTTTGGTAAGTTTCTAGGGTGAAAAAAAAAGTTATTGGCTTGGTCACCCAATCGTCGATAAGTTGGCTCAGCTTCAAAGCGTCGGGTTTTTTAAAGATGATCTTTCAATTTAAAAAAAAAAGTTACCGGAATTTCGCAAATCGGAGACCAGATTTAGATTTCTGGTAAAATTTCGGGTTAAATGGGTCACTTTGGTAAGTTTCTAGGGTGGAAAAAGAAAGTTATAGGCTTGATCACCGAATCGTCGATAAGTTGGCTGTCCAGCGTCAAAGCGTCGGTTTTTTAAAATGATCTTTCAATTTAAAAAAAAAAAGTTATAGGAATTTCGCAAAAACGGAGACCAGATTTAGATTTCTGGTAAAATTTCGAGGTTAAATGGGTCACTTTGGTAAGTTTCTAGGGTGGAAAAAAAAGTTATTGGCTTGGTCACCCAATCGTCGATAAGTTGGCTCAGCTTCAAAGCGTCGGTTTTTTTAAAGATGATCTTTCAATTTAAAAAAAAGTTACCGGAATTTCGCAAATCGGAGACCAGATTTAGATTTCTGGTAAAATTTCGGGTTAAATGGGTCACTTTGGTAAGTTTCTAGGGTGGAAAAAGAAAGTTATAGGCTTGGTCACCGAATCGTCGATAAGTTGGCTGTCCAGCTTCAAAGCGTCGGTTTTTTTAAAGATGATCTTTCAATTTAAAAAAAGTTACAGGAATTTCACAAAACGGAGACCAGATTTAGATTTCTGCTAAAATTTCGGGTTAAATGGGTCACTTTGGTAAGTTTCTAAGGCTAAAAAAAAAGTGATTGGCTTGGTCACCGAATCGTCGGTAAAGTCGCTGTCCAGCGTCAAAGCGTCGGTTTTTTTAAAAATGATCTTTCAATTTAAAAAAAAAAGTTATAGGAATTTCGCAAATCGGAGACCAGATTTAGATTTCTGGTAAAATTTCGAGTAAAATGGGTCACTTTGGTAAGTTTCTAGGGTGAAAAAAAAAGTTATTGGCTTGGTCACCCAATCGTCGATAAGTTGGCTCAGCTTCAAAGCGTCGGGTTTTTTAAAGATGATCTTTCAATTTAAAAAAGTTACCGGAATTTCGCAAATCGGAGACCAGATTTAGATTTCTGGTAAATTTCGGGTTAAATGGGTCACTTTGGTAAGTTTCTAGGGTGGAAAAAGAAAGTTATAGGCTTGGTCACCGAATCGTCGATAAGTTGGCTGTCCAGCTTCAAAGCATCGGTTTTTTTAAAGATGATCTTTCAATTTAAAAAAAGTTACCGGAATTTCGCAAAACGGAGACCAGATTTAGATTTCTGGTAAATTTCGAGTTAAATGGGTCACTTTGGTAAGTTTCTAGGGTGGTAAAAAAAAAGTTATAGGCTTGGTCACCGAATCGTCGATAAGTTGGCTCAGCTTCAAAGCGTCGGTTTTTTTAAAGATGATCTTTCAATTTAAAAAAAAGTTACCGGAATTTCGCAAACGGTGACCAGATTTAGATTTCTGCTAAAATTTCGGGTTAAATGGGTCACTTTGGTAAGTTTCTAGGATGGTAAAAGAAAGTTATAGGCTTGATCACCGAATCGTCGATAAGTTTGCTGTCCAGCTTCAAAGCGTCGGTTTTTTTAAAAGATGATCTTTCAATTTAAAAAAAAGTTATAGGAATTTCGCAAATCGGAGACCAGATTTAGATTTCTGGTAAAATTTCGGGTTAAATGGGTCACTTTGGTAAGTTTCTAGGGTGGAAAAAAAAGTTATAGGCTTGGTCACCGAATCGTCGATAAGTTGGCTGTCCAGCTTCAAAGCGTCGGTTTTTTAAAGATGATCTTTCAATTTAAAAAAAAAGTTACAGGAATTTCACAAAACGGAGACCAGATTTAGATTTCTGGTAAAATTTCGGGTTAAATGGGTCACTTTGGTAAGTTTCTAATTCTAAAAAAAAAAAAGTTATGGCTTGGTCACCGAATCGTCGATAAAGTGGCTGTCCAGCGTCAAAGCGTCGGTTTTTTTAAAAATGATCTTTCAATTTAAAAAAAGTTACAGAAATTTCGCAAACGGAGACCAGATTTAGATTTCTGGTAAAATTTCGGGTTAAATGGGTCACTTTGGTAAGTTTCTAGGGTGGTAAAAAAGAAAGTTATAGGCTTGATCACCGAATCGTCGATAAGTTTGCTGTCCAGCTTCAAAGCGTCGGTTTTTTTAAAGATGATCTTTCAATTTAAAAAAAAAGTTATAGGAATTTCGCAAATCGGAGACCAGATTTAGATTTCTGGTAAAATTTCGGGTTAAATGTGTCACTTTGGTAAGTTTCTAGGGTGGAAAAAGAAAGTTATAGGCTTGGTCACCGAATCGTCGATAAGTTGGCTGTCCAGCGTCAAAGCGTCGGTTTTTTTAAAAATGATCTTTCAATTTAAAAAAAAAAGTTACAGAAATTTCGCAGAACGGAGACCAGATTTAGATTTCTGCTAAAATTTCGGGTTAAATGGGTCACTTTGGTAAGTTTCTAAGGCTAAAAAAAAAAAAAAAGTGATTGGCTTGGTCACCGAATCGTCGGTAAAGTCGCTGTCCAGCGTCAAAGCGTCGGTTTTTTTAAAAATGATCTTTCAATTTAAAAAAAAAGTTATAGGAATTTCGCAAATCGGAGACCAGATTTAGATTTCTGGTAAAATTTCGAGGTAAATGGATCACTTTGGTAAGTTTCTAGGGTGGAAAAAAAAAAGTTATTGGCTTGGTCACCCAATCGTCGATAAGTTAACTCAGCTTCAAAGCGTCGGGTTTTTTAAAGATGATCTTTCAATTTAAAAAAAGTTACCGGAATTTCTTAAATCGGAGACCAGATTTAGATTTCTGGTAAAATTTCGGGTTAAATGGGTCACTTTGGTAAGTTTCTAGGGAGGAAAAAAAAGTTATAGGCTTGGTCACCGAATCGTCGATAAGTTGGCTGTCCAGCTTCAAAGCGTTGGTTTTTTTAAAGATGATCTTTCAATTTAAAAAAAAAAGTTACCGGAATTTCGCAAATCGGAGACCAGATTTAGATTTCTGGTAAAATTACGGGTTAAATGGGTCACTTTGGTAAGTTTCTAGGGTGGTAAAAGAAAGTTATAGGCTTGATCACCGAATCGTCGATAAGTTTGCTGTCAGCTTCAAAGCGTCGGTTTTTTTAAAGATGATCTTTCAATTTAAAAAAAAAAGTTACCGGAATTTCGCAAATCGGAGACCAGATTTAGATTTCTGGTAAAATTTCGGGTTAAATGGGTCACTTTGGTAAGTTTCTAGGGTGGTAAAAAAAAGTTATAGGCTTGATCACCGAATCGTCGATAAGTTGGCTGTCCAGCTTCAAAGCGTCGGTTTTTTTAAAGATGATCTTTCAATTTAAAAAAAAGTTATAGGAATTTCGCAAATCGGAGACCAGATTTAGATTTCTGGTAAAATTTCGGGTTAAATGTGTCACTTTGGTAAGTTTCTAGGGTGGAAAAAAAAGTTATAGGCTTGGTCACCGAATCGTCGATAAGTTGGCTGTCCAGCTTCAAAGCGTCGGTTTTTTTAAAGATGATCTTTCAATTTAAAAAAAGTTACAGGAATTTCACAAAACGGAGACCAGATTTAGATTTCTGCTAAAATTTCGGGTTAAATGGGTCACTTTGGTAAGTTTCTAATTCTAAAAAAAAGTTAATGGCTTGGTCACCGAATCGTCGGTAAAGTGGCTGTCCAGCGTCAAAGCGTCGGTTTTTTAAAAATGATCTTTCAATTTAAAAAAAAAGTTACAGAAATTTCGCAAACGGAGACCAGATTTAGATTTCTGCTAAAATTTCGGGTTAAATGGGTCACTTTGGTAAGTTTCTAAGGTGGAAAAAAAGTTATTGGCTTGGTCACCGAATCGTCGATAAGTTGCTGTCCAGCGTCAAAGCGTCGGTTTTTTAAAAATGATCTTTCAATTTAAAAAAAAGTTATAGGAATTTCGCAAATCGGAGACCAGATTTAGATTTCTGGTAAAATTTCGAATTAAATGGGTCACTTTGGTAAGTTTCTAGGGTGGAAAAAAAAGTTATTGGCTTGGTCACCCAATCGTCGATAAGTTGGCTCAGCTTCAAAGCGTCGGGTTTTTTAAAGATGATCTTTCAATTTAAAAAAAAAAGTTACCGGAATTTCGCAAATCGGAGACCAGATTTAGATTTCTGGTAAAATTTCGGGTTAAATGTGTCACTTTGGTAAGTTTCTAGGGTGGAAAAAGAAAGTTATAGGCTTGGTCACCGAATCGTCGATAAGTTGGCTGTCCAGCGTCAAAGCGTCGGTTTTTTTAAAAATGATCTTTCAATTTAAAAAAAAAGTTACAGAAATTTCGCAAAACGGAGACCAGATTTAGATTTCTGCTAAAATTTCGGGTTAAATGGGTCACTTTGGTAAGTTTCTAAGGCTAAAAAAAAAGTGATTGGCTTGGTCCGAATCGTCGGTAAAGTCGCTGTCCAGCGTCAAAGCGTCGGTTTTTTTAAAAATGATCTTTCAATTTAAAAAAAAAGTTATAGGAATTTCGCAAATCGGAGACCAGATTTAGATTTCTGGTAAAATTTCGAGGTAAATGGATCACTTTGGTAAGTTTCTAGGGTGGAAAAAAAAAGTTATTGGCTTGGTCACCCAATCGTCGATAAGTTAACTCAGCTTCAAAGCGTCGGGTTTTTTAAAGATGATCTTTCAATTTAAAAAAAAGTTACCGGAATTTCTTAAATCGGAGACCAGATTTAGATTTCTGGTAAAATTTCGGGTTAAATGGGTCACTTTGGTAAGTTTCTAGGGAGGAAAAAGAAAGTTATAGGCTTGGTCACCGAATCGTCGATAAGTTGGCTGTCCAGCTTCAAAGCGTCGGTTTTTTTAAAGATGATCTTTCAATTTAAAAAAAAAAAGTTACAGGAATTTCGCAAATCGGAGACCAGATTTAGATTTCTGGTGAAATTTCGGGTTAAATGGGTCACTTTGGTAAGTTTCTAGGGTGGTAAAAGAAAGTTATAGGCTTGATCACCGAATCGTCGATAAGTTTGCTCAGCTTCAAAGCGTCGGTTTTTTAAAGATGATCTTTCAATTTAAAAAAAAAAAAGTTACCGGAATTTCGCAAATCGGAGACCAGATTTAGATTTCTGGTAAAATTTCGGGTTAAATGGGTCACTTTGGTAAGTTTCTAGGGTGGTAAAAGAAAGTTATAGGCTTGATCACCGAATCGTCGATAAGTTGGCTGTCCAGCTTCAAAGCGTCGGTTTTTTTAAAGATGATCTTTCAATTTAAAAAAAAAAAAGTTATAGGAATTTCGCAAATCGGAGACCAGATTTAGATTTCTGGTAAAATTTCGGGTTAAATGTGTCACTTTGGTAAGTTTCTAGGGTGGAAAAAAAAAAGTTATAGGCTTGGTCACCGAATCGTCGATAAGTTGGCTGTCCAGCTTCAAAGCGTCGGTTTTTTTAAAGATTTTCTTTCAATTTAAAAAAAAAAGTTACAGGAATTTCACAAAACGGAGACCAGATTTAGATTTCTGCTAAAATTTCGGGTTAAATGGGTCACTTTGGTAAGTTTCTAATTCTAAAAAAAAAAAAAAGTTAATGGCTTGGTCACCGAATCGTCGGTAAAGTGGCTGTCCAGCGTCAAAGCGTCGGTTTTTTTAAAAATGATCTTTCAATTTAAAAAAAAAGTTACAGAAATTTCGCAGAACGGAGACCAGATTTAGATTTCTGCTAAAATTTCGGGTTAAATGGGTCACTTTGGTAAGTTTCTAAGGCTAAAAAAAAGTGATTGGCTTGGTCACCGAATCGTCGGTAAAGTCGCTGTCCAGCGTCAAAGCGTCGGTTTTTTAAAAATGATCTTTCAATTTAAAAAAAAAAAAGTTATAGGAATTTCGCAAATCGGAGACCAGATTTAGATTTCTGGTAAAATTTCGAATTAAATGGGTCACTTTGGTAAGTTTCTAGGGTGGAAAAAAAAAGTTATTGGCTTGGTCACCCAATC
The DNA here is from genome assembly GCA_019973935.1 of Trichonephila clavipes. Classification (NCBI taxonomy): domain Eukaryota; kingdom Metazoa; phylum Arthropoda; class Arachnida; order Araneae; family Nephilidae; genus Trichonephila; species Trichonephila clavipes. The sequence goes on along the minus strand of BMAU01009466.1, from coordinate 41,013 downwards.
GTCGATAAGTTGGCTCAGCTTCAAAGCGTCGGGTTTTTTAAAGATGATCTTTCAATTTAAAAAAAAGTTACCGGAAATTTCGCAAATCGGAGACCAGATTTAGATTTCTGGTGAAATTTCGGGTTAAATGGGTCACTTTGGTAAGTTTCTAGGGTGGAAAAAGAAAGTTATAGGCTTGGTCACCGAATCGTCGATAAGTTGGCTGTCCAGCTTCAAAGCGTCGGTTTTTTTTAAAATGATTTTCTTTCAATTTAAAAAAAAAGTTACAGGAATTTCACAAAACGGAGACCAGATTTAGATTTCTGCTAAAATTTCGGGTTAAATGGGTCACTTTGGTAAGTTTCTAATTCTAAAAAAAAAAGTTAATGGCTTGGTCACCGAATCGTCGGTAAAGTGGCTGTCCAGCGTCAAAGCGTCGGTTTTTTTAAAAATGATCTTTCAATTTAAAAAAAAGTTACAGAAATTTCGCAGAACGGAGACCAGATTTAGATTTCTGCTAAAATTTCGGGTTAAATGGGTCACTTTGGTAAGTTTCTAGGGTGGTAAAAGAAAGTTATAGGCTTGATCACCGAATCGTCGATAAGTTTGCTGTCCAGCTTCAAAGCGTCGGTTTTTTTAAAGATGATCTTTCAATTTAAAAAAAAGTTATAGGAATTTCGCAAATCGGAGACCAGATTTAGATTTCTGGTAAAATTTCGGGTTAAATGTGTCACTTTGGTAAGTTTCTAGGGTGGAAAAAGAAAGTTATAGGCTTGGTCACCGAATCGTCGATAAGTTGGCTGTCCAGCGTCAAAGCGTCGGTTTTTTTAAAAATGATCTTTCAATTTAAAAAAAAAGTTACAGAAATTTCGCAAAACGGAGACCAGATTTAGATTTCTGCTAAAATTTCGGGTTAAATGGGTCACTTTGGTAAGTTTCTAAGGCTAAAAAAAAAAGTGATTGGCTTGGTCACCGAATCGTCGGTAAAGTGGCTGTCCAGCGTCAAAGCGTCGGTTTTTTTAAAAATGATCTTTCAATTTAAAAAAAAAGTTATAGGAATTTCGTAAATCGGAGACCAGATTTAGATTTCTGCTAAAATTTCGGGTTAAATGGGTCACTTTGGTAAGTTTCTAATTCTAAAAAAAAAAAGTTATTGGCTTGGTCACCGAATCGTCGGTAAAGTGGCTGTCCAGCGTCAAAGCGTCGGTTTTTTTAAAAATGATCTTTCAATTTAAAAAAAAAAGTTACAGAAATTTCGCAAACGGAGACCAGATTTAGATTTCTGCTAAAATTTCGGGTTAAATGGGTCACTTTGGTAAGTTTCTAAGGCTAAAAAAAAAAAAGTTATTGGCTTGGTCACCGAATCGTCGATAAGTTGGCTGTCCAGCGTCAAAGCGTCGGTTTTTTAAAAATGATCTTTCAATTTAAAAAAAAAGTTATAGGAATTTCGCAAATCGGAGACCAGATTTAGATTTCTGGTAAAATTTCGAATTAAATGGATCACTTTGGTAAGTTTCTAGGGTGGAAAAAAAAAGTTATTGGCTTGGTCACCCAATCGTCGATAAGTTGGCTCAGCTTCAAAGCGTCGGGTTTTTTTAAAGATGATCTTTAAATTTAAAAAAAAAAAAAAGTTACCGGAAATTCGCAAATCGGAGACCAGATTTAGATTTCTGGTGAAATTTCGGGTTAAATGTGTCACTTTGGTAAGTTTCTAGGGTGGAAAAAGAAAGTTATAGGCTTGGTCACCGAATCGTCGATAAGTTGGCTGTCCAGCGTCAAAGCGTCGGTTTTTTTAAAAATGATCTTTCAATTTAAAAAAAAAGTTACAGAAATTTCGCAGAACGGAGACCAGATTTAGATTTCTGCTAAAATTTCGGGTTAAATGGGTCACTTTGGTAAGTTTCTAGGGCTAAAAAAAAAAAAAGTGATTGGCTTGGTCACCGAATCGTCGGTAAAGTTGCTGTCCAGCGTCAAAGCGTCGGTTTTTTTAAAAATGATCTTTCAATTTAAAAAAAAAAGTTATAGGAATTTCGCAAATCGGAGACCAGATTTAGATTTCTGGTAAAATTTCGAGGTAAATGGTTCACTTTGGTAAGTTTCTAGGGTGGAAAAAAAAGTTATTGGCTTGGTCACCCAATCGTCGATAAGTTAACTCAGCTTCAAAGCGTCGGGTTTTTTAAAGATGATCTTTCAATTTAAAAAAAAAAGTTATAGGAATTTCGCAAATCGGAGACCAGATTTAGATTTCTGGTAAAATTTCGATTTAAATGGGTCACTTTGGTAAGTTTCTAGGGTGGAAAAAAAAAAGTTATTGGCTTGGTCACCCAATCGTCGATAAGTTGGCTCAGCTTCAAAGCGTCGGGTTTTTTAAAGGTGATCTTTCAATTTAAAAAAAAGTTACCGGAAATTTCGCAAATCGGAGACCAGATTTAGATTTCTGGTGAAATTTCGGGTTAAATGTGTCACTTTGGTAAGTTTCTAGGGTGGAAAAAGAAAGTTATAGGCTTGGTCACCGAATCGTCGATAAGTTGGCTGTCCAGCTTCAAAGCGTCGTTTTTTTTTAAAGATTTTCTTTCAATTTAAAAAAAAAGTTAGAGGAATTTCACAAAACGGAGACCAGATTTAGATTTCTGCTAAAATTTCGGGTTAAATGGGTCACTTTGGTAAGTTTCTAATTCTAAAAAAAAGTTAATGGCTTGGTCACCGAATCGTCGGTAAAGTTGCTGTCCAGCGTCAAAGCGTCGGTTTTTTTAAAAATGATCTTTCAATTTAAAAAAAAAAAGTTACAGAAATTTCGCAGAACGGAGACCAGATTTATATTTCTGCTAAAATTTCGGGTTAAATGGGTCACTTTGGTAAGTTTCTAGGGTGGTAAAAGAAAGTTATAGGCTTGATCACCGAATCGTCGATAAGTTTGCTGTCCAGCTTCAAAGCGTCGGTTTTTTTAAAGATGATCTTTCAATTTAAAAAAAAAGTTATAGGAATTTCGCAAATCGGAGACCAGATTTAGATTTCTGGTAAAATTTCGGGTTAAATGTGTCACTTTGGTAAGTTTCTAGGGTGGAAAAAGAAAGTTATAGGCTTGGTCACCGAATCGTCGATAAGTTGGCTGTCCAGCGTCAAAGCGTCGGTTTTTTTAAAATGATCTTTCAATTTAAAAAAAAAAGTTACAGAAATTTCGCACAACGGAGACCAGATTTAGATTTCTGGTAAAATTTCGGGTTAAATGGGTCACTTTGGTAAGTTTCTACGGCTAAAAAAAAAAGTGATTGGCTTGGTCACCGAATCGTCGGTAAAGTCGCTGTCCAGCGTCAAAGCGTCGGTTTTTTTAAAAATGATCTTTCAATTTAAAAAAAAAATTTCGTTATAGGAATTTCGTAAATCGGAGACCAGATTTAGATTTCTGCTAAAATTTCGGGTTAAATGGGTCACTTTGGTAAGTTTCTAATTCTAAAAAAAAGTTAATGGCTTGGTCACCGAATCGTCGGTAAAGTGGCTGTCCAGCGTCAAAGCGTCGGTTTTTTTAAAAATGATCTTTCAATTTAAAAAAAAAAAGTTACAGAAATTTCGCAGAACGGAGACCAGATTTAGATTTCTGCTAAAATTTCGGGTTAAATGGGTCACTTTGGTAAGTTTCTAAGGCTAAAAAAAGTGATTGGTTTGGTCACCGAATCGTCGGTAAAGTCGCTGTCCAGCGTCAAAGCGTCGGTTTTTTTAAAGATGATCTTTCAATTTAAAAAAAAGTTATAGGAATTTCGCAAATCGGAGACCAGATTTAGATTTCTGGTAAAATTTCGAATTAAATGGATCACTTTGGTAAGTTTCTAGGGTGGAAAAAAAAAGTTATTGGCTTGGTCACCCAATCGTCGATAAGTTGGCTCAGCTTCAAAGCGTCGGGTTTTTTAAAAATGATCTTTCAATTTAAAAAAAAAAAAAAGTTACCGGAAATTCGCAAATCGGAGACCAGATTTAGATTTCTGGTGAAATTTCGGGTTAAATGTGTCACTTTGGTAAGTTTCTAGGGTGGAAAAAAAAGTTATAGGCTTGGTCACCGAATCGTCGATAAGTTGGCTGTCCAGCGTCAAAGCGTCGGTTTTTTTAAAAATGATCTTTCAATTTAAAAAAAAAAAGTTACAGAAATTTCGCAGAACGGAGACCAGATTTAGATTTCTGCTAAAATTTCGGGTTAAATGGGTCACTTTGGTAAGTTTCTAAGGCTAAAAAAAAGTGATTGGCTTGGTCACCGAATCGTCGGTAAAGTGGCTGTCCAGCGTCAAAGCGTCGGTTTTTTTAAAAATGATCTTTCAATTTAAAAAAAAAAGTTATAGGAATTTCGCAAATCGGAGACCAGATTTAGATTTCTGGTAAAATTTCGAGGTAAATGGATCACTTTGGTAAGTTTCTAGGGTGGAAAAAAAAAGTTATTGGCTTGGTCACCCAATCGTCGATAAGTTAACTCAGCTTCAAAGCGTCGGGTTTTTTAAAGATGATCTTTCAATTTAAAAAAAAAAAAAAGTTACCGGAATTTCTTAAATCGGAGACCAGATTTAGATTTCTGGTAAAATTTCGGGTTAAATGGGTCACTTTGATAAGTTTCTAGGGAGGAAAAAGAAAGTTATAGGCTTGGTCACCGAATCGTCGATAAGTTGGCTGTCCAGCTTCAAAGCGTCGGTTTTTTTAAAGATGATCTTTCAATTTAAAAAAAAGTTACCGGAATTTCGCAAATCGGAGACCAGATTTAGATTTCTGGTGAAATTTCGGGTTAAATGGGTCACTTTGGTAAGTTTCTAGGGTGGTAAAAAAAGTTATAGGCTTGATCACCGAATCGTCGATAAGTTTGCTCAGCTTCAAAGCGTCGGGTTTTTTAAAGATGATCTTTCAATTTAAAAAAAAGTTACCGGAATTTCGCAAATCGGAGACCAGATTTAGATTTCTGGTAAAATTTCGGGTTAAATGGGTCACTTTGGTAAGTTTCTAGGGTGGTAAAAGAAAGTTATAGGCTTGATCACCGAATCGTCGATAAGTTTGCTGTCCAGCTTCAAAGCGTCGGTTTTTTTAAAGATGATCTTTCAATTTAAAAAAAAAAGTTACAGGAATTTCGCAAATCGGAGACCAGATTTAGATTTCTGGTAAAATTTCGGGTTAAATGTGTCACTTTGGTAAGTTTCTAGGGTGGAAAAAGAAAGTTATAGGCTTGGTCACCGAATCGTCGATAAGTTGGCTGTCCAGCTTCAAAGCGTCGGTTTTTTTTAAAAATGATTTTCTTTCAATTAAAAAAAAGTTACCGGAATTTCGCAAATCGGAGACCAGATTTAGATTTCTGCTAAAATTTCGGGTTAAATGGGTCACTTTGGTAAGTTTCTAATTCTAAAAAAAAAGTTAATGGCTTGGTCACCGAATCGTCGGTAAAGTGGCTGTCCAGCGTCAAAGCGTCGGTTTTTTTAAAAATGATCTTTCAATTTAAAAAAAAGTTACAGAAATTTCGCAGAACGGAGACCAGATTTAGATTTCTGCTAAAATTTCGGGTTAAATGGGTCACTTTGGTAAGTTTCTAAGGCTAAAAAAAAAAGTGATTGGTTTGGTCACCGAATCGTCGGTAAAGTCGCTGTCCAGCGTCAAAGCGTCGGTTTTTTAAAAATGATCTTTCAATTTAAAAAAAAAGTTATAGGAATTTCGCAAATCGGAGACCAGATTTAGATTTCTGGTAAAATTTCGAATTAAATGGATCACTTTGGTAAGTTTCTAGGGTGGAAAAAAAAAAGTTATTGGCTTGGTCACCCAATCGTCGATAAGTTGGCTCAGCTTCAAAGCGTCGGGTTTTTTAAAGATGATCTTTCAATTTAAAAAAAAAAAAAAGTTACCGGAAATTCGCAAATCGGAGACCAGATTTAGATTTCTGGTGAAATTTCGGGTTAAATGTGTCACTTTGGTAAGTTTCTAGGGTGGAAAAAAAGTTATAGGCTTGGTCACCGAATCGTCGATAAGTTGGCTGTCCAGCTTCAAAGCGTCGTTTTTTTTTTTAAAGATTTTCTTTCAATTTAAAAAAAAAAGTTACAGGAATTTCACAAAACGGAGATCAGATTTAGATTTCTGCTAAAATTTCGGGTTAAATGGGTCACTTTGGTAAGTTTCTAATTCTAAAAAAAAAAGTTAATGGCTTGGTCACCGAATCGTCGGTAAAGTGGCTGTCCAGCGTCAAAGCGTCGGTTTTTTTAAAAATGATCTTTCAATTTAAAAAAAAGTTACAGAAATTTCGCAGAACGGAGACCAGATTTATATTTCTTCTAAAATTTCGGGTTAAATGGGTCACTTTGGTAAGTTTCTAGGGTGGTAAAAGAAAGTTATAGGCTTGATCACCGAATCGTCGATAAGTTTGCTGTCCAGCTTCAAAGCGTCGGTTTTTTTAAAGATGATCTTTCAATTTAAAAAAAAAAGTATAGGAATTTCGCAAATCGGAGACCATATTTAGATTTCTGCTAAAATTTCGGGTTAAATTTGTCACTTTGGTAAGTTTCTAGGGTGGAAAAAGAAAGTTATAGGCTTGGTCACCGAATCGTCGATAAGTTGGCTGTCCAGCGTCAAAGCGTCGGTTTTTTTAAAAATGATCTTTCAATTTAAAAAAAAGTTACAGAAATTTCGCAGAACGGAGACCAGATTTAGATTTCTGCTAAAATTTCGGGGTAAATGGGTCACTTTGGTAAGTTTCTAAGGCTAAAAAAAAAAAAGTGATTGGCTTGGTCACCGAATCGTCGGTAAAGTCGCTGTCCAGCGTCAAAGCGTCGGTTTTTTTAAAATGATCTTTCAATTTAAAAAAAAAGTTATAGGAATTTCGCAAATCGGAGACCAGATTTAGATTTCTGGTAAAATTTCGAGGTAAATGGATCACTTTGGTAAGTTTCTAGGGTGGAAAAAAAGTTATTGGCTTGGTCACCCAATCGTCGATAAGTTAACTCAGCTTCAAAGCGTCGGGTTTTTTAAAGATGATCTTTCAATTTAAAAAAAAAAAAAAAGTTACCGGAATTTCTTAAATCGGAGACCAGATTTAGATTTCTGGTAAAATTTCGGGTTAAATGGGTCACTTTGGTAAGTTTCTAGGGAGGAAAAAGAAAGTTATAGGCTTGGTCACCGAATCGTCGATAAGTTGGCTGTCCAGCTTCAAAGCATCGGTTTTTTTAAAGATGATCTTTCAATTTAAAAAAGTTACCGGAATTTCGCAAATCGGAGACCAGATTTACATTTCTGGTGAAATTACGGGTTAAATGGGTCACTTTGGTAAGTTTCTAGGGTGGTAAAAGAAAGTTATAGGCTTGATCACCGAATCGTCGATAAGTTTGCTCAGCTTCAAAGCGTCGGGTTTTTTAAAGATGATCTTTCAATTTAAAAAAAAGTTACCGGAATTTCGCAAATCGGAGACCAGATTTAGATTTCTGGTAAAATTTCGGGTTAAATGGGTCACTTTGGTAAGTTTCTAGGGTGGTAAAAGAAAGTTATAGGCTTGATCACCGAATCGTCGATAAGTTTGCTGTCCAGCTTCAAAGCGTCGGTTTTTTTAAAGATGATCTTTCAATTTAAAAAAAGTTATAGGAATTTCGCAAATCAGAGACCAGATTTAGATTTCTGGTAAAATTTCGGGTTAAATGTGTCACTTTGGTAAGTTTCTAGGGTGGAAAAAGAAAGTTATAGGCTTGGTCACCGAATCGTCGATAAGTTGGCTGTCCAGCTTCAAAGCGTCGGTTTTTTTTTTTAAAGATTTTCTTTCAATTTAAAAAAAAAAAAAAGTTACAGGAATTTCACAAAACGGAGACCAGATTTAGATTTCTGCTAAAATTTCGGGTTAAATGGGTCACTTTGGTAAGTTTCTAATTCTAAAAAAAAGTTAATGGCTTGGTCACCGAATCGTCGGTAAAGTGGCTGTCCAGCGTCAAAGCGTCGGTTTTTTTAAAAATGATCTTTCAATTTAAAAAAAAAAGTTACAGAAATTTCGCAAATCGGAGACCAGATTTAGATTTCTGGTGAAATTTCGGGTTAAATGGGTCACCTTTGGTAAGTTTCTAGGGTGGAAAAAGAAAGTTATAGGCTTGATCACCGAATCGTCGATAAGTTGGCTGTCCAGATTCAAAGCATCGGTTTTTTTAAACATGATCTTTCAATTTAAAAAACAGTTACAGGAATTTCGCAAAACGGAGACCAGATTTAGATTTCTGGTAAAATTTCGGGTTAAATGTGTCACTTTGGTAAGTTTCTAGGGTGGAAAAAGAAAGTTATAGGCTTGGTCACCGAATCGTCGATAAGTTGGCTGTCCAGCTTCAAAGCGTCGGTTTTTTTAAAGATGATCTTTCAATTTAAAAAAAAAGTTACAGGAATTTCGCAAAACGGAGACCAGATTTAGATTTCTGGTAAAATTTCGGGTTAAATGGGTCACTTTGGTAAGTTTCTAGGGTGGAAAAAAAAGTTATAGGCTTGGTCACCGAATCGTCGATAAGTTGGCTGTCCAGCTTCAAAGCGTCGGTTTTTTTAAAAATGATCTTTCAATTTAAAAAAAAGTTACAGAAATTTTGCAAAACGCAGACCAGATTTAGATTTCTGCTAAAATTTCGGGTTAAATGGGTCACTTTGGTAAGTTTCTAAGGCTAAAAAAAGTTAATTGGCTTGGTCACCGAATCGTCGGTAAAGTCGCTGTCCAGCGTCAAAGCGTCGGTTTTTTTAAAAATGATCTTTCAATTTAAAAAAAAGTTATAGAAATTTCGCAAAACGGAGACCAGATTTAGATTTCTGGTAAAATTTCGAGTTAAATGGGTCACTTTGGTAAGTTTCTAGGGTGGAAAAAAAAGTTATTGGCTTGGTCACCCAATCGTCGATAAGTTGGCTCCAGCTTCAAAGCGTCGGGTTTTTTAAAATGATCTTTCAATTTAAAAAAAAGTTACCCATAATTCGCAAATCGGAGACCAGATTTAGATTTCTGGTAAAATTTCGGGTTAAATGGGTCACTTTGGTAAGTTTCTAGGGTGGAAAAAAAAAGTTATAGGCTTGATCACCGAATCGTCGATAAGTTGGCTGTCCAGCTTCAAAGCGTCGGTTTTTTAAAGATGATCTTTCAATTTAAAAAAAGTTACCGGAATTTCGCAAATCGGAGACCAGATTTAGATTTCTGGTAAAATTTCGGGTTAAATGGGTCACTTTGGTAAGTTTCTAGGGTGGAAAAAGAAAGTTATAGGCTTGGTCACCGAATCGTCGATAAGTTGGCTGTCCAGCTTCAAAGCGTCGGTTTTTTTTTTAAAGATGATCTTTCAATTTAAAAAAAAAAGTTACAGGAATTTCGCAAACGGAGACCAGATTTAGATTTCTGGTAAAATTTCGGGTTAAATGGGTCACTTTGGTAAGTTTCTAAGGCTAAAAAAAGAAAGTTATTGGCTTGGTCACCGAATCGTCGATAAAGTGGCTGTCCAGCGTCAAAGCGTCGGTTTTTTTAAAAATGATCTTTCAATTTAAAAAAAGTTACAGGAATTTCGCAAAACGGAGACCAGATTTAGATTTCTGGTAAAATTTCGGGTTAAATGGGTCACTTTGGTAAGTTTCTAGGGTGGAAAAAAAAGTTATTGGCTTGGTCACCGAATCGTCGATAAAGTAGCTGTCCAGCGTCAAAGCGTCGGTTTTTTTAAAATGATCTTTCAATTTAAAAAAAAAGTTATAGGAATTTCGCAAATCGGAGACCAGATTTAGATTTCTGGTAAAATTTCGAGTTAAATGGGTCACTTTGGTAAGTTTCTAGGGTGGAAAAAAAAGTTATTAGCTTGGTCACCCAATCGTCGATAAATTGGCTGTCCAGCGTCAAAGCGTCGGTTTTTTTAAAAATGATCTTTCAATTTAAAAAAAAAAGTTATAGGAATTTCGCAAAACTGAGACCAGATTTAGATTTCTGGTAAAATTTCGAGTTAAATGGGTCACTTTGGTAAGTTTCTAGGGTGAAAAAAAAGTTATTGGCTTGGTCACCCAATCGTCGATAAGTTGGCTCAGCTTCAAAGCGTCGGGTTTTTTAAAGATGATCTTTCAATTTAAAAAAAAAAATTACCGGAATTTCACAAATAGGAGACCAGATTTAGATTTCTGGTGAAATTTCGGGGTAAATGGGTCACCTTGGTAAGTTTCTAGGGTGGAAAAAGAAAGTTATAGGCTTGATCACCGAATCGTCGATAAGTTGACTGTCCAGATTCAAAGCGTCGGTTTTTTTAAAGATGATCTTTCAATTTAAAAAAAAGTTACAGGAATTTCGCAAAACGGAGACCAGATTTAGATTTCTGGTAAAATTTCGAGTTAAATGGGTCACTTTGGTAAGTTTCTAGGGTGGAAAAAGAAAGTTATAGGCTTGATCACCGAATCGTCGATAAGTTTGCTGTCCAGCTTCAAAGCGTCGGTTTTTTTTTAAAGATGATCTTTCAATTTAAAAAGTTATAGGAATTTCACAAAACGGAGACCAGATTTAGATTTCTGCTAAAATTTCGGTTTAAATGGGTCACTTTGGTAAGTTTCTAAGGCTAAAAAAAAGTTATAGGCTTGGTCACCGAATCGTCGATAAGTTGGCTGTCCAGATTCAAAGCGTCGGTTTTTTTAAAGATGATCTTTCAATTTAAAAAAAAGTTACAGGAATTTCGCAGAACGGAGACCAGATTTAGATTTCTGCTAAAATTTCGGGTTAAATGGGTCACTTTGGTAAGTTTCTAAGGCTAAAAAAAAAGTGATTGGCTTGGTCACCGAATCGTCGGTAAAGTGGCTATCCAGCGTCAAAGCGTCGGTTTTTTTAAAAATGATCTTTCAATTTAAAAAAAAAGTTACAGGAATTTTGCAAATCGGAGACCAGATTTAGATTTCTGGTGAAATTTCGGGTTAAATGGGTCACTTTGGTAAGTTTTTAAGGTTAAAAAAAAAAAGTTATTGGCTTGGTCACCGCATCGTCGGTAAAGTGGCTGTCCAGCGTCAAAACGTCGGTTTTTTTAAAAATGATCTTTCACTTTAAAAAAACAGTTACCGGAATTTCGAAAATCGGAGACCAGATTTAGATTTCTGGTAAAATTTCGGGTTAAATGGGTCACTTTGGTAAGTTTCTAGGGTGGAAAAAGAAAGTTATAGGCTTCGTCACCGAATTGTCGATAAGTTGGCTGTCCAGCTTCAAAGCGTCGGTTTTTTTAAAGATGATCTTTCAATTTAAAAAAAAAAGTTACAGGAATTTCACAAAACGGAGACCAGATTTAGATTTGTGCTAAAATTTCGAGTTAAATGGGTCTTTTTGGTAAGTTTCTAAGGCTAAAAAAAAGTTATTGGCTTGTTCACCGAATCGTCGCTAAAATGGCTGTCCAGCGTCAAAGCGTCGGTTTTTTTAAAAATGATCTTTCAATTTTAAAAAAAAGTTATAGGAATTTCGCAAATCACAGAGACCAGATTTAGATTTCTGGTAAAATTTCGGGTTAAATGTGTCACTTTGGTAAGTTTCTAGGGTGGAAAAAGAAAGTTATAGGCTTGGTCACCGAATCGTCGATAAGTTGGCTGTCCAGCTTCAAAGCGTCGGTTTTTTTAAAGATTTTCTTTCAATTTAAAAAAAAAAGTTACAGGAATTTCACAAAACGGAGACCAGATTTAGATTTCTGCTAAAATTTCGGGTTAAATGGGTCACTTTGGTAAGTTTCTAATTCTAAAAAAAAAAGTTAATGGCTTGGTCACCGAATCGTCGGTAAAGTGGCTGTCCAGCGTCAAAGCGTCGGTTTTTTTAAAAATGATCTTTCAATTTAAAAAAAAAAGTTACAGAAATTTTGCAGAACGGAGACCAGATTTAGATTTCTGCTAAAATTTCGGGTTAAATGGGTCACTTTGGTAAGTTTCTAAGGCTAAAAAAAAAAGTAATTGGCTTGGTTACCGAATCGTCGGTAAAGTCGCTGTCCAGCGTCAAAGCGTCGGTTTTTTTAAAAATGATCTTTCAATTTAAAAAAAAAAAAAGTTATAGGAATTTCGCAAATCGGAGACCAGATTTAGATTTCTGGTAAAATTTCGAGTTAAATGGATCACTTTGGTAAGTTTCTAGGGTGGAAAAAAAAAAGTTATTGGCTTGGTCACCCAATCGTCGATAAGTTGGCTCAGCTTCAAAGCGTCGGGTTTTTTAAAGATGATCTTTCAATTTAAAAAAAAAGTTACCGGAATTTCGCAAATCGGAGACCAGATTTAGATTTCTGGTAAAATTTCGGGTTAAATGGGTCACTTTGGTAAGTTTCTAGGGTGGTAAAAGAAAGTTATAGGCTTGATCACCGAATCGTCGATAAGTTTGCTGTCCAGCTTCAAAGCGTCGGTTTTTTTAAAGATGATCTTTCAATTTAAAAAAAAAAGTTTTAGGAATTTCACAAATCGGAGACCAGATTTAGATTTCTGGTAAAATTTCGTGTTAAATGGGTCACTTTGGTAAGTTTCTAGTGTTGAAAAAAAAGTTATAGGCTTGGTCACCGAATCGTCGATAAGTTGGCTGTCCAGCTTCAAAGCGTCGGTTTTTTTAAAGATGATCTTTCAATTTAAAAAAAAGTTACAGAATTTCGCAAACGGAGACCAGATTTAGATTTCTGCTAAAATTTCGGGTTAAATGGGTCACTTTGGTAAGTTTCTAAGGCTAAAAAAGTTATATTGGCTTGGTCACCGCATCGTCGGTAAAGTGGATGTCCAGCGTCAAAGCGTCGGTTTTTTTAAAAATGATCTTTCAATTTAAAAAAAAAGTTACCGGAATTTCGAAAATCGGAGACCAGATTTAAATTTCTGGTAAAATTTCGGGTTAAATGGGTCACTTTGGTAAGTTTCTAGGGTGGAAAAAGAAAGTTATAGGCTTCGTCACCGAATCGTCGATAAAGTAGCTGTCCAGCGTCAAAGCGTCGGTTTTTTTAAAAATGATCTTTCAATTTAAAAAAAAAGTTATAGGAATTTCGCAAATCGGAGACCAGATTTAGATTTCTGGTAAAATTTCGGGTTAAATGTGTCACTTTGGTAAGTTTCTAGGGTGGAAAAAGAAAGTTATAGGCGTGGTCACCGAATCGTCGATAAGTTGGCTGTCCAGCTTCAAAGCGTCGGTTTTTTTAAAGACTGATCTTCAATTTAAAAAAAAAGTTACAGGAATTTCACAAAACGGAGACCAGATTTAGATTACTGGTAAAATTTCGGGTTAAATGGGTCACTTTGGTAAGTTTCTAGGGAGGAAAAAAAAAGTTATAGGCTTGGTCACCGAATCGTCGATAAGTTGGCTGTCCAGCTTCAAAGCGTCGGTTTTTTTAAAGATGATCTTTCATTTTTAAAAAAAAAAAGTTACAAGAATTTCGCAAAACAGAGACCAGATTTAGATTTCTGGTAAAATTTCGAGTTAAATGGGTCACTTTGGTAAGTTTCTAGGGTGGAAAAAAAAAAAAGTTAATGGCTTGGTCACCCAATCGTCGATAAGTTGGCTCAGCTTCAAAGCGTCGGGTTTTTTAAAGATGATCTTTCAATTTAAAAAAAAAGTTACCGGAATTTCGCAAATCGGAGACCAGATTTAGATTTCTGGTAAAATTTCGGGTTAAATGGGTCACTTTGGTAAGTTTCTAGGGTGGAAAAAGAAAGTTATAGGCTTGGTCACCGAATCGTCGATAAGTTGGCTGTCCAGCTTCAAAGCGTCGGTTTTTTTTAAAGATTTTCTTTCAATTTAAAAAAAAAGTTACAGGAATTTCACAAAACGGAGACCAGATTTAGATTTCTGCTAAAATTTCGAGTTAAATGGGTCTTTTGGTAAGTTTCTAAGGCTAAAAAAAAAAGAAAGTTATTGGCTTGGTCACCGAATCGTCGGTAAAGTGGCTGTCCAGCGTCAAAGCGTCGGTTTTTTTAAAAATGATCTTTCAATTTAAAAAAAAAAAAAAAAGTTATAGGAATTTCTCAAATCACAGAGACCAGATTTAGATTTCTGGTAAAATTTCGGGTTAAATGTGTCACTTTGGTAAGTTTCTAGGGTGGAAAAAGAAAGTTATAGGCTTGGTCACCGAATCGTCGATAAGTTGGCTGTCCAGCTTCAAAGCGTCGGTTTTTTTTTAAAGATTTTCTTTCAATTTAAAAAAAAGTTACAGGAATTTCACAAAACGGAGACCAGATTTAGATTTCTGCTAAAATTTCGGGTTAAATGGGTCACTTTGGTAAGTTTCTAATTCTAAAAAAAAAGTTAATGGCTTGGTCACCGAATCGTCGGTAAAGTGGCTGTCCAGCGTCAAAGCGTCGGTTTTTTTAAAAATGATCTTTCAATTTAAAAAAAAGTTATAGGAATTTCGCAAATCGGAGACCAGATTTAGATTTCTGGTAAAATTTCGGGTTAAATGGGTCACTTTGGTAAGTTTCTAGGGTGGAAAAAGAAAGTTATAGGCTTCGTCACCGAATCGTCGATAAAGTAGCAGTCCAGCGTCAAAGCGTCGGTTTTTTTAAAAATGATCTTTCAATTTAAAAAAAAAGTTATAGGAATTTCGCAAATCGGAGACCAGATTTAGATTTCTGGTAAAATTTCGGGTTAAATGTGTCACTTTGGTAAGTTTCTAGGGTGGAAAAAGAAAGTTATAGGCTTGGTCACCGAATCGTCGATAAGTTGGCTGTCCAGCTTCAAAGCGTCGGTTTTTTTAAAGATTTCTTTCAATTTAAAAAAAAAAAGTTACAGGAATTTCACAAAACTGAGACCAGATTTAGATTTCTGGTAAAATTTCGGGTTAAATGGGTCACTTTGGTAAGTTTCTAGGGAGGAAAAAGAAAGTTATAGGCTTGGTCACCGAATCGTCGATAAGTTGGCTGTCCAGCTTCAAAGCGTCGGTTTTTTTAAAGATGATCTTTCATTTTTAAAAAAAAGTTACAAGAATTTCGCAAAACGGAGACCAGATTTAGATTTCTGGTAAAATTTCGAGTTAAATGGGTCACTTTGGTAAGTTTCTAGGGTGGAAAAAAAAAGTTATTGGCTTGGTCACCCAATCGTCGATAAGTTGGCTCAGCTTCAAAGCGTCGGGTTTTTTAAAGATGATCTTTCAATTTAAAAAAAAAAGTTACCGGAATTTCGCAAATCGGAGACCAGATTTAGATTTCTGCTAAAATTTCGGGTTAAATGGGTCACTTTGGTAAGTTTCTAAGGCTAAAAAAAAGTGATTGGCTTGGTCACCGAATCGTCGGTAAATTGGCTGTCCAGCGTCAAAGCGTCGGTTTTTTTTAAAAATGATCTTTCAATTTAAAAAAAAAAAAAGTTATAGGAATTTCGCAAAACTGAGACCAGATTTAGATTTCTGGTAAAATTTCGAGTTAAATGGGTCACTTTGGTAAGTTTCTAGGGTGAAAAAAAAAAGTTATTGGCTTGGTCACCCAATCGTCGATAAGTTGGCTCAGCTTCAAAGCGTCGGGTTTTTTAAAGATGATCTTTCAATTTAAAAAAAAAAGTTACCGGAATTTCGCAAATCGGAGACCAGATTTAGATTTCTGGTGAAATTTCGGGTTAAATGGGTCACCTTGGTAAGTTTCTAGGGTAGAAAAAGAAAGTTATAGGCTTGGTCACCGAATCGTCGATAACTTGGCTGTACAGATTCAAAGCATCGGTTTTTTTAAAGATGATCTTTCAATTTAAAAAGAAGTTACAGGAATTTCGCAAAACGGAGACCAGATTTAGATTTCTGGTAAAATTTCGGGTTAAATGGGTCACTTTGGTAAGTTTCTAGGGTGAAAAAAAAAAAGTTATTGGCTTGGTCACCCAATCGTCGATAAGTTGGCTCAGTTTCAAAGCGTCGAGTTTTTTAAAGATGATCTTTCAATTTAAAAAAAAGTTACCGGAATTTCGCAAATCGGAGACCAGATTTAGATTTCTGGTGAAATTTCGGGTTAAATGGGTCACCTTGGTAAGTTTTAGGGTGGAAAAAGAAAGTTATAGGCTTGATCACCGAATCGTCGATAAGTTGGCTGTCCAGATTCAAAGCGTCGTTTTTTTTAAAGATGATCTTTCAATTTAAAAAAAAAAAAATACAGGAATTTCGCAAAACGGAGACCAGATTTAGATTTCTGGTAAAATTTCGAGTTAAATGGGTCACTTTGGTAAGTTTCTAGGGTGGAAAAAAAAAGTTATTAGCTTGGTCACCCAATCGTCGATAAGTTGGCTCAGCTTCAAAGCGTCGGGTTTTTTAAAGATGATCTTTCAATTTAAAAAAAAGTTACCGGAATTTCGCAAATCGGAGACCAGATTTAGATTTCTGGTAAAATTTCGGGTTAAATGGGTCACTTTGGTAAGTTTCTAGGGTGGTAAAAGAAAGTTATAGGCTTGATCACCGAATCGTCGATAAGTTTGCTATCCAGCTTCAAAGCGTCGGTTTTTTTAAAGATGATCTTTCAATTTAAAAAAAAGTTATAGGAATTTCGCAAATCGGAGACCAGATTTAGATTTCTGGTAAAATTTCGGGTTAAATGTGTCACTTTGGTAAGTTTCTAGGGTGGAAAAAGAAAGTTATAGGCTTGGTCACCGAATCGTCGATAAGTTGGCTGTCCAGCTTCAAAGCGTCGTTTTTTTAAAGATTTTCTTTCAATTTAAAAAAAAGTTACAGGAATTTCTCAAAACGGAGACCAGATTTAGATTTCTGCTAAAATTTCGGGTTAAATGGGTCACTTTGGTAAGTTTCTAATTCTAAAAAAAAGTTAATGGCTTGGTCACCGAATCGTCGGTAAAGTGGCTGTCCAGCGTCAAAGCGTCGGTTTTTTTAAAAATGATCTTTCAATTTAAAAAAAAGTTACAGAAATTTCGCAGAACGGAGACCAGATTTAGATTTCTGCTAAAATTTCGGGTTAAATGGGTCACTTTGGTAAGTTTCTAAGGCTAAAAAAAAAAGTGATTGGCTTGGTCACCGAATCGTCGGTAAAGTCGCTGTCCAGCGTCAAAGCGTCGGTTTTTTTAAAAATGATCTTTCAATTTTAAAAAAAAGTTATAGGAATTTGGAAAATCGGAGACCAGATTTAGATTTCTGGTAAAATTTCGAGTTAAATGGATCACTTTGGTAAGTTTCTAGGGTGGAAAAAAAAAGTTATTGGCTTGGTCTAACAATCGTCGATAAGTTGGCTCAGCTTCAAAGCGTCGGGTTTTTTAAAGATGATCTTTCAATTAAAAAAAAAAGTTACCGGAATTTCGCAAATCGGAGACCAGATTTAGATTTCTGGTAAAATTTCGGGTTAAATGGGTCACTTTGGTAAGTTTCTAGGGTGGTAAAAGAAAGTTATAGGCTTGATCACCGAATCGTCGATAAGTTTGCTATCCAGCTTCAAAGCGTCGGTTTTTTTAAAGATGATCTTTCAATTTAAAAAAAGTTATAGGAATTTCGCAAATCGGAGACCAGATTTAGATTTCTGGTAAAATTTCGGGTTAAATGTGTCACTTTGGTAAGTTTCTAGGGTGGAAAAAGAAAGTTATAGGCTTGGTCACCGAATCGTCGATAAGTTGGCTGTCCAGCTTCAAAGCGTCGTTTTTTTTAAAGATTTTCTTTCAATTTAAAAAAAAAAAAAAGTTACAGGAATTTCTCAAAACGGAGACCAGATTTAGATTTCTGCTAAAATTTCGGGTTAAATGGGTCACTTTGGTAAGTTTCTAATTCTAAAAAAAAAGTTAATGGCTTGGTCACCGAATCGTCGGTAAAGTGGCTGTCCAGCGTCAAAGCGTCGGTTTTTTTAAAAATGATCTTTCAATTTAAAAAAAGTTACAGAAATTTCGCAGAACGGAGACCAGATTTAGATTTCTGCTAAAATTTCGGGTTAAATGGGTCACTTTGGTAAGTTTCTAAGGGAAAAAAAAGTGATTGGCTTGGTCACCGAATCGTCGGTAAAGTGGCTGTCCAGCGTCAAAGCGTCGGTTTTTTTAAAAATGATCTTTCAATTTAAAAAAAAAAAAGTTATAGGAATTTCGAAAATCGGAGACCAGATTTAGATTTCTGGTAAAATTTCGAGTTAAATGGGTCAGTTTGGTAAGTTTCTAGGGTGGAAAAAAAAGTTATTGGCTTGGTCTACCAATCGTCGATAAGTTGGCTCAGCTTCAAAGCGTCGGGTTTTTTAAAGATGATCTTTCAATTTAAAAAAAAAGTTACCGGAATTTCGAAAATCGGAGACCAGATTTAGATTTCTGGTAAAATTTCGGGTTAAATGGGTCACTTTGGTAAGTTTCTAAGGCTAAAAAAAAAGTGATTGGCTTGGTCACCGAATCGTCGATAAGTTGGCTGTCTAGATTCAAAGCGTCGGTTTTTTTAAAGATGATTTTCAAAAAAAAAAAAAAAAAAAGTTACAGGAGTTCGCAGAACGGAGACCAGATTTAGATTTCTGCTAAAATTTCGGGTTAAATGGGTCACTTTGGTAAGTTTCTACGGCTAAAAAAAAGTGATTGGCTTGGTCACCGAATCGTCGGTAAAGTCGCTGTGCAGCGTCAAAGCGTCGGTTTTTTTAAAAATGATCTTTCAATTTAAAAAAAAAAAAGTTATAGGAATTTCGCAAATCGGAGACCAGATTTAGATTTCTGGTGAAATTTCGGGTTAAATGGGTCACTTTGGTAAGTTTCTAAGGCTAAAAAAAAAAAGTTATTGGCTTGGTCACCGCATCGTCGGTAAAGTGGCTGTCCAGCGTCAAAGCGTCGGTTTTTTTAAAAATGATCTTTCAATTTAAAAAAAAGTTACCGGAATTTCGAAAATCGGAGACCAGATTTAGATTTCTGGTAAAATTTCGGGTTAAATGGGTCACTTTGGTAAGTTTCTAGGGTGGAAAAAGAAAGTTATAGGCTTCGTCACCGAATCGTCGATAAGTTGGCTGTCCAGCTTCAAAGCGTCGGTTTTTTTAAAGATGATCTTTCAATTTAAAAAAAAAAAAAAGTTACAGGAATTTCACAAAACGGAGACCAGATTTAGATTTCTGCTAAAATTTCGAGTTAAATGGGTCACTTTGGTAAGTTTCTAAGGCTAAAAAAAAGTTATTGGCTTGGTCACCGAATCGTCGGTAAAGTGGCTGTCCAGCGTCAAAGCGTCGGTTTTTTTAAAAATGATCTTTCAATTTTAAAAAAAAGTTATAGGAATTTCTCAAATCACAGAGACCAGATTTAGATTTCTGGTAAAATTTCGGGTTAAATGGGTCACTTTGGTAAGTTTCTAGGGTGGAAAAAGAAAGTTATAGGCTTGGTCACCGAATCGTCGATAAGTTGGCTGTCCAGCTTCAAAGCGTCGGTTTTTTAAAGATTTTCTTTCAATTTAAAAAAAAAAAAATCGGAGACCAGATTTAGATTTCTGCAAAATTTCGTACAGGAATTTCACAAAACGGAGACCAAAACGGAGACCAGATTATTTCTGCTAAAATTTCGGGTTAAATGGGTCACTTTGGTAAGTTTCTAATTCTAAAAAAAAAGTTAATGGCTTGGTCACCGAATCGTCGGTAAAGTGGCTGTCCAGCGTCAAAGCGTCGGTTTTTTTAAAAATGATCTTTCAATTTAAAAAAAAGTTACAGAAATTTTGCAGAACGGAGACCAGATTTAGATTTCTGCTAAAATTTCGGGTTAAATGGGTCACTTTGGTAAGTTTCTAAGGCTAAAAAAAAAAAAAAAAGTTATTGGCTTGGTCACCGAATCGTCGGTAAAGTCGCTGTCCAGCGTCAAAGCGTCGGTTTTTTTAAAAATGATCTTTCAATTTAAAAAAAAGTTATAGGAATTTCGCAAAATCAGAGACCAGATTTAGATTTCTGGTAAAATTTCGAGTTAAATGGATCACTTTGGTAAGTTTCTAGGGTGGAAAAAAAAGTTATTGGCTTGGTCACCCAATCGTCGATAAGTTGGCTCAGCTTCAAAGCGTCGGGTTTTTTAAAGATGATCTTTCAATTTAAAAAAAAGTTACCGGAATTTCGCAAATCGGAGACCAGATTTAGATTTCTGGTAAAATTTCGGGTTAAATGGGTCACTTTGGTAAGTTTCTAGGGTGGTAAAAGAAAGTTATAGGCTTGATCACCGAATCGTCGATAAGTTGGCTGTCCAGCTTCAAAGCGTCGGTTTTTTTAAAGATGATCTTTCAATTTAAAAAAAAAAAAAGTTACAGGAATTTCACAAAACGGAGACCAGATTTAGATTTCTGCTAAAATTTCGAGTTAAATGGGTCACTTTTGGTAAGTTTCTAAGGCTAAAAAAAAAAATTATTGGCTTGGTCACCGAATCGTCGGTAAAGAGGCGGTCCAGCGTCAAAGCGTCGGTTTTTATAAAAATGATCTTTCAATTTAAAAAAAATAGGAATTTCGCAAAACACAGAGACCAGATTTAGATTTCTGGTAAAATTTCGAGTTAAATGGGTCACTTTGGTAAGTTTCTAGGGTGAAAAAAAAAGTTATTGGCTTGGTCACCCAATCGTCGATAAGTTGGCTCAGCTTCAAAGCGTCGGGTTTTTTAAAGATGATCTTTCAATTTAAAAAAAAATTACCGGAATTTCGCAAATAGGAGACCAGATTTAGATTTCTGGTGAAATTTCGGGTTAAATGGGTCACCTTGGTAAGTTTCTAGGGTGGAAAAAGAAAGTTATAGGCTTGATCAACGAATCGTCGATAAGTTGACTGTCCAGATACAAAGCGTCGGTTTTTTTAAAGATGATCTTTCAATTTAAAAAAAAGTTACAGGAATTTCGCAAAACGGAGACCAGATTTAGATTTCTGGTAAAATTTCGAGTTAAATGGGTCACTTTGGTAAGTTTCTAGGGTGGAAATAAAATTATTAGCTTGGTCACCCAATCGTCGATAAGTTGGCTCAGCTTCAAAGCGTCGGGTTTTTTAAAGATGATCTTTCAATTTAAAAAATTTACAGGAATTTCGCAAATCGGAGACCAGATTTAGATTTCTGGTAAAATTTCGGGTTAAATGGGTCACTTTGGTAAGTTTCTAGGGTGGTAAAAGAAAGTTATATACTTGATCACCGAATCGTCGATAAGTTTGCTGTCCAGCTTCAAAGCGTCGGTTTTTTTAAAGATGATCTTTCAATTTAAAAAAAAGTTATAGAAATTTCGCAAATCGGAGACCAGATTTAGATTTCTGGTAAAATTTCGGGTTAAATGTGTCACTTTGGTAAGTTTCTAGGGTGGAAAAAGAAAGTTATAGGCTTGGTCACCGAATCGTCGATAAGTTGGCTGTCCAGCTTCAAAGCGTCGGTTTTTTTAAAAATTTTCTTTCAATTTAAAAAAAAAAAAAGTTACAGGAATTTCACAAAACGGAGACCAGATTTAGATTTCTGCTAAAATTTCGGGTTAAATGGGTCACTTTGGTAAGTTTCTAAGGCTAAAAAAAGAAAGTTATAGGCTTGGTCACCGAATCGTCGATAAGTTGGCTGTCTAGATTCAAAGCGTCGGTTTTTTTAAAGATGATTTAAAAAAAAAAAAGTTACAGGAATTTCGCAGAACGGAGACCAGATTTAGATTTCTGCTAAAATTTCGGGTTAAATGGGTCACTTTGGTAAGTTTCTAAGGCTAAAAAAAAAAGTTATTGGCTTGGTCACCGAATCGTCGGTAAAGTCGCTGCGCAGCGTCAAAGCGTCGGTTTTTTTAAAAATGATCTTTCAATTTAAAAAAAAGTTATAGGAATTTCGCAAATCGGAGACCAGATTTAGATTTCTGGTGAAATTTCGGGTTAAATGGGTCACTTTGGTAAGTTTCTAAGGCTAAAAAAAAGTTATTGGCTTGGTCACCGCATCGTCGGTAAAGTGGCTGTCCAGCGTCAAAGCGTCGGTTTTTTTAAAAATGATCTTTCAATTTAAAAAAAAGTTACCGGAATTTCGAAAATCGGAGACCAGATTTAGATTTCTGGTAAAATGTCGGGTTAAATGGGTCACTTTGGTAAGTTTCTAGTGTGGAAAAAGAAAGTTATAGGCTTAGGCACCGAATCGTCGATAAGTTGGCTGTCCAGCTTCAAAGCGTCGGTTTTTTTAAAGATGATCTTTCAATTTAAAAAAAGTTACAGGAATTTCACAAAACGGAGACCAGATTTAGATTTCTGCTAAAATTTCGAGTTAAATGGGTCACTTTGGTAAGTTTCTAAGGCTAAAAAAAAGTTATTGGCTTGGTCACCGAATCGTCGGTAAAGTGGCTGTCCAGCGTCAAAGCGTCGGTTTTTTTAAAAATGATCTTTCAATTTTAAAAAAAAAAGTTATAGGAATTTCTCAAATCACAGAGACCAGATTTAGATTTCTGGTAAAATTTCGGGTTAAATGTGTCACTTTGGTAAGTTTCTAGGGTGGAAAAAGAAAGTTATAGGCTTGGTCACCGAATCGTCGATAAGTTGGCTGTCCAGCTTCAAAGCGTCGGCTTTTTAAAGATTTTCTTTCAATTTAAAAAAAAAAGTTACAGGAATTTCCCAAAACGGAGACCAGATTTAGATTTCTGCTAAAATTTCGGGTTAAATGGGTCACTTTGGTAAGTTTCTAATTCTAAAAAAAAAAAGTTAATGGCTTGGTCACCGAATCGTCGGTAAAGTGGCTGTCCAGCGTCAAAGCGTCGGTTTTTTTAAAAATGATCTTTCAATTTAAAAAAAGTTACAGAAATTTTGCAGAACGGAGACCAGATTTAGATTTCTGCTAAAATTTCGGGTTAAATGGGTCACTTTGGTAAGTTTCTAAGGCTAAAAAAAAGTTAATGGCTTGGTCACCGAATCGTCGGTAAAGTCGCTGTCCAGCGTCAAAGCGTCGGTTTTTTTAAAAATGATCTTTCAATTTAAAAAAAAGTTATAGGAATTTCGCAAATCGGAGACCAGATTTAGATTTCTGGTAAAATTTCGAGTTAAATGGATCACTTTGGTAAGTTTCTAGGGTGGAAAAAAAAAGTTATTGGCTTGGTCACCCAATCGTCGATAAGTTGGCTCAGCTTCAAAGCGTCGGGTTTTTTAAAGATGATCTTTCAATTTAAAAAAAAAGTTACCGGAATTTCGCAAATCGGAGACCAGATTTAGATTTCTGGTGAAATTTCGGGTTAAATGGGTCACCTTGGTAAGTTTCTAGGGTGGAAAAAGAAAGTTATAGGCTTGGTCACCGAATCGTCGATAAGTTGGCTGTCCAGATTCAAAGCGTCGGTTTTTTTAAAGATGATCTTTCAATTTAAAAAAAAAGTTACAGGAATTTCGCAAAACGGAGACCAGATTTAGATTTCTGGTAAAATTTCGAGTTAAATGGGTCACTTTGGTAAGTTTCTAGGGTGGAAAAAAAAATTATTGGCTTGGTCACCCAATCGTCGATAAGTTGGCTCAGCTTCAAAGCGTCGGGTTTTTTAAAGATGATCTTTCAATTTAAAAAAAAAAAAGTTACCGGAATTTCGCAAATCGGAGACCAGATTTAGATTTCTGGTGAAATTTCGGGTTAAATGGGTCACTTTGGTAAGTTTCTAGGGTGGAAAAAGAAAGTTATAGGCTTGATCACCGAATCGTCGATAAGTTGGCTGTCCAGCTTCAAAGCGTCGGTTTTTTTAAAGATGATCTTTCAATTTAAAAAAAAAGTTATAGGAATTTCGCAAAACGGAGACCAGATTTAGATTTCTGGTAAAATTTCGGGTTAAATGTGTCACTTTGGTAAGTTTCTAGGGTGGAAAAAGAAAGTTATAGGCTTGGTCACCGAATCGTCGATAAGTTGGCTGTCCAGCTTCAAAGCGTCGGTTTTTTTAAAGATTTTCTTTCAATTTAAAAAAAAAAAAAAGTTACAGGAATTTCACAAAACGGAGACCAGATTTAGATTTCTGCTAAAATTTCGGGTTAAATGGGTCACTTTGGTAAGTTTCTAATTCTAAAAAAAAAAGTTAATGGCTTGGTCACCGAATCGTCGGTAAAGTGGCTGTCCAGCGTCAAAGCGTCGGTTTTTTTAAAAATGATCTTTCAATTTAAAAAAAAAGTTACAGAAATTTCGCAGAACGGAGACCAGATTTAGATTTCTGCTAAAATTTCGGGTTAAATGGGTCACTTTGGTAAGTTTCTAAGGCTAAAAAAAAGTGATTGGCTTGGTCACCGAATCGTCGGTAAAGTGGCTGTCCAGCGTCAAAGCGTCGGTTTTTTTAAAAATGATCTTTCAATTTAAAAAAAGTTATAGGAATTTCGCAAATCGGAGACCAGATTTAGATTTCTGGTAAAATTTCGAGTTAAATGGATCACTTTGGTAAGTTTCTAGGGTGGAAAAAAAAAGTTATTGGCTTGGTCACCCAATCGTCGATAAGTTGGCTCAGCTTCAAAGCGTCGGGTTTTTTAAAGATGATCTTTCAATTTAAAAAAAAAGTTACCGGAATTTCGCAAATCGGAGACCAGATTTAGATTTCTGGTTAAATTTCGGGTTAAATGGGTCACTTTGGTAAGTTTCTAGGGTGGAAAAAAAAGTTATTGGCTTGATCACCGAATCGTCGATAAATTGGCTGTCCAGCGTCAAAGCGTCGGTTTTTTTAAAATGATCTTTCAATTTAAAAAAAAGTTATAGGAATTTCGCAAAACGGAGACCAGATTTAGATTTCTGGTAAAATTTCGAGTTAAATGGGTCACTTTGGTAAGTTTCTAGGGTGAAAAAAAAAGTTATTGGCTTGGTCACCCAATCGTCGATAAGTTGGCTCAGCTTCAAAGCGTCGGTTTTTTAAAGATGATCTTTCAATTTAAAAAAAAAAGTTACCGGAATTTCGCAAATCGGAGACCAGATTTAGATTTCTGGTGAAATTTCGGGTTAAATGGGTCACCTTGGTAAGTTTCTAGGGTGGAAAAAAAAGTTATAGGCTTGATCACCGAATCGTCGATAAGTTGGCTGTCCAGATTCAAAGCGTCGGTTTTTTTAAAGATGATCTTTCAATTTAAAAAAAAGTTACAGGAATTTCGCAAAACGGAGACCAGATTTAGATTTCTGGTAAAATTTCGAGTTAAATGGGTCACTTTGGTAAGTTTCTAGGGTGGAAAAAAAAAGTTATTAGCTTGGTCACCCAATCGTCGATAAGTTGGCTCAGCTTCAAAGCGTCGGGTTTTTTAAAGATGATCTTTCAATTTAAAAAAAAAAAAGTTACCGGAATTTCGCAAATCGGAGACCAGATTTAGATTTCTGGTAAAATTTCGGGTTAAATGGGTCACTTTGGTAAGTTTCTAGGGTGGTAAAAAAAGTTATAGGCTTGATCACCGAATCGTCGATAAGTTTGCTGTCCAGCTTCAAAGCGTCGGTTTTTTTAAAGATGATCTTTCAATTTAAAAAAAAAAGTTATAGGAATTTCGCAAATCGGAGACCAGATTTAGATTTCTGGTAAAATTTCGGGTTAAATGTGTCACTTTGGTAAGTTTCTAGGGTGGAAAAAGAAAGTTATAGGCTTGGTCACCGAATCGTCGATAAGTTGGCTGTCCAGCTTCAAAGCGTCGGTTTTTTTTTTAAAGATTTTCTTTCAATTTAAAAAAAAAAGTTACAGGAATTTCACAAAACGGAGACCAGATTTAGATTTCTGCTAAAATTTCGGGTTAAATGGGTCACTTTGGTAAGTTTCTAATTCTAAAAAAAAAAAGTTAATGGCTTGGTCACCGAATCGTCGGTAAAGTGGCTGTCCAGCGTCAAAGCGTCGGTTTTTTTAAAATGATCTTTCAATTTAAAAAAAAGTTACAGAAATTTCGCAAACGGAGACCAGATTTAGATTTCTGCTAAAATTTCGGGTTAAATGGGTCACTTTGGTAAGTTTCTAAGGCTAAAAAAAAAAGTGATTGGCTTGGTCACCGAATCGTCGGTAAAGTCGCTGTCCAGCGTCAAAGCGTCGGTTTTTTTAAAAATGATCTTTCAATTTAAAAAAAAGTTACAGGAATTTCGCAAAACGGAGACCAGATTTAGATTTCTGGTAAAATTTCGGGTTAAATGGGTCACTTTGGTAAGTTTCTAATGGAAAAAAAAAGTTATTGGCTTGGTCACCGATCGTCGATAAGTTGGCTGTCCAGCTTCAAAGCGTCGGTTTTTTTTTCAAAAAAAAAAATGATCTTTCAATTTAAAAAAAAGTTACCAGGAATTTCGAAAATCGGAGACCAGATTTAGATTTCTGGTAAAATTTCGAGTTAAATGGGTCACTTTGGTAAGTTTCTAGGGTGGAAAAAAAAGTTATTAGCTTGGTCACCCAATCGTCGATAAGTTGGCTCAGCTTCAAAGCGTCGGGTTTTTTAAAGATGATCTTTCAATTTAAAAAAAAAGTTACCGGAATTTCTTAAATCGGAGACCAGATTTAGATTTCTGGTGAAATTTCGCGTTAAATGGGTCACTTTGGTAAGTTTCTAAGGCTAAAAAAAAAGTGATTGGCTTGGTCACCGAATCGTCGGTAAAGTGGCTGTCCAGCGTCAAAGCGTCGGTTTTTTTAAAAATGATCTTTTAATTTAAAAAAAAAGTTACCGGAATTTCGCAAATCGGAGACCAGATTTAGATTTCTGGTGAAATTTCGGGTTAAATGGGTCACCTTGGTAAGTTTCTAGGGTGGAAAAAGAAAGTTATAGGCTTGGTCACCGAATCGTCGATAAGTTGCCTGTCCAGTTTCAAAGCGTCGGTTTTTTTAAAAATGATCTTTCAATTTAAAAAAAAGTTACAGAAATTTCGCAGAACGGAGACCAGATTTAGATTTCTGCTAAAATTTCGGGTTAAATGGGTCACTTTGGTAAGTTTCTAAGGCTAAAAAAAAAGTGATTGGCTTGGTCACCGAATCGTCGGTAAAGTGGCTGTCCAGCGTCAAAGCGTCGGTTTTTTTAAAAATGATCTTTCAATTTAAAAAAAAGTTATTGGAATTTCGCAAAACGGAGACCAGATTTAGATTTCTGGTAAAATTTCGAGTCAAATGGGTCACTTTGGTAAGTTTCTAGGGTGGAAAAAAAAGTTATTGGCTTGGTCACCCAATCGTCGATAAGTTGGCTGTCCAGCTTCAAAGCGTCGGTTTTTTTAAAGATGAACTTTCAATTTAAAAAAAATGTTACAGGAATTTCGCAAATCGGAGACCAGATTTAGATTTCTGGTAAAATTTCGGGTTAAATGTGTCACTTTGGTAAGTTTCTAGGGTGGAAAAAGAAAGTTATAGGCTTGGTCACCGAATCGTCGATAAGTTGGCTGTCCAGCTTCAAAGCGTCGGTTTTTTTAAAAATGATCTTTCAATTTAAAAAAAAGTTACAGAAATTTCGCAGAACGGAGACCAGATTTAGATTTCTGCTAAAATTTCGGGTTAAATGGGTCACTTTGGTAAGTTTCTAAGGCTAAAAAAAAAAAAAAGTGATTGGCTTGGTCACCGAATCGTCGGTAAAGTCGCTGTCCAGCGTCAAAGCGTCGGTTTTTTTAAAAATGATCTTTCAATTTAAAAAAAAGTTATAGGAATTTCGCAAATCGGAGACCAGATTTAGATTTCTGGTAAAATTTCGAGTTAAATGGATCACTTTGGTAAGTTTCTAGGGTGGAAAAAAAAAAGTTATTGGCTTGGTCACCCAATCGTCGATAAGTTGGCTCAGCTTCAAAGCGTCGGGTTTTTTAAAGATGATCTTTCAATTTAAAAAAAAAGTTACCGGAATTTCTTAAATCGGAGACCAGATTTAGATTTCTGGTTAAATTTCGGGTTAAATGGGTCACTTTGGTAAGTTTCTAGGGTGGTAAAAGAAAGTTATAGGCTTGATCACCGAATCGTCGATAAGTTTGCTGTCCAGCTTCAAAGCGTCGGTTTTTTTAAAGATGATCTTTCAATTTAAAAAAAAGTTATAGGAATTTCGCAAATCGGAGACCAGATTTAGATTTCTGGTAAAATTTCGGGTTAAATGTGTCACTTTGGTAAGTTTCTAGGGTGGAAAAAGAAAGTTATAGGCTTGGTCACCGAATCGTCGATAAGTTGGCTGTCCAGCTTCAAAGCGTCGGTTTTTTTAAAGATTTTCTTTCAATTTAAAAAAAAAAGTTACAGGAATTTCACAAAACGGAGACCAGATTTAGATTTCTGCTAAAATTTCGGGTTAAACGGGTCACTTTGGTAAGTTTCTAATTCTAAAAAAAAAGTTAATGGCTTGGTCACCGAATCGTCTTTAAAGTCGCTGTCCAGTTCAAAGCGTCGGTTTTTTTAAAGATGATCTTTCAATTTAAAAAAAAAGTTACAGGAATTTCGCAAAACGGAGACCAGATTTAGATTTCTGGTAAAATTTCGAGTTAAATGGGTCACTTTGGTAAGTTTCTAGGGTGGAAAAAAAAGTTATTAGCTTGGTCACCCAATCGTCGATAAGTTGGCTCAGCTTCAAAGCGTCGGGTTTTTTAAAGATGATCTTTCAATTTAAAAAAAAGTTACCGGAATTTCGCAAATCGGAGACCAGATTTAGATTTCTGGTAAAATTTCGGGTTAAATGGGTCACTTTGGTAAGTTTCTAAGGCTAAAAAAAAAAAGTGATTGGCTTGGTCACCGAATCGTCGGTAAAGTGGCTGTCCAGCGTCAAAGCGTCGGTTTTTTTAAAAATGATCTTTCAATTTAAAAAAAAGAGTTATTGGAATTTCGGAAAACGGAGACCAGATTTAGATTTCTGGTAAAATTTCGAGTCAAATGGGTCACTTTGGTAAGTTTCTAGGGTGGAAAAAAAAAGTTATTGGCTTGGTCACCCAATCGTCGATAAGTTGGCTGTCCAGCTTCAAAGCGTCGGATTTTTTAAAGATGAACTTTCAATTTAAAAAAAAAAAAATTACAGGAATTTCGCAAATCGGAGACCAGATTTAGATTTCTGGTAAAATTTCGGGTTAAATGTGTCACTTTGGTAAGTTTCTAGGGTGGAAAAAGAAAGTTATAGGCTTGGTCACCGAATCGTCGATAAGTTGGCTGTCCAGCTTCAAAGCGTCGTTTTTTTTTAAAGATTTTCTTTCAATTTAAAAAAAAAGTTACAGGAATTTCACAAAACGGAGATTAGATTTAGATTTCTGCTAAAATTTCGGGTTAAATGGGTCACTTTGGTAAGTTTCTAATTCTAAAAAAAAAAGTTAATGGCTTGGTCACCGAATCGTCGGTAAAGTGGCTGTCCAGCGTCAAAGCGTCGGTTTTTTTAAAAATGATCTTTCAATTTAAAAAAAAAGTTACAGAAATTTCGCAGAACGGAGACCAGATTTAGATTTCTGGTTAAATTTCGGGTTAAATGGGTCACTTTGGTAAGTTTCTAAGGCTAAAAAAAGTGATTGGCTTGGTCACCGAATCGGCGGTAAATTGGCTGTCCAGCGTCAAAGCGTTGGTTTTTTAAAAATGATCTTTCAATTTAAAAATAAGTTATAGGAATTTCGCAAAACTGAGACCAGATTTAGATTTCTGGTAAAATTTCGTGTTAAATGGGTCACTTTGGTAAGTTTCTAGGGTGAAAAAAAAAAGTTATTGGCTTGGTCACCCAATCGTCGATAAGTTGGCTCAGTTTCAAAGCGTCGGGTTTTTTAAAGATGATCTTTCAATTAAAAAAAAAGTTACCGGAATTTCGCAAATCGGAGACCAGATTTAGATTTCTGGTAAAATTTCGGGTTAAATGGGTCACTTTGGTAAGTTTCTAGGGTGGAAAAAGAAAGTTATAGGCTTGATCACCGAATCGTCGATAAGTTGGCTGTCCAGCTTCAAAGCGTCGGTTTTTTTAAAGATGATCTTTCAATTTAAAAAAAAAAGTTATAGGAATTTCGCAAATCGGAGACCAGATTTAGATTTCTGGTAAAATTTCGGGTTAAATGTGTCACTTTGGTAAGTTTCTAGGGTGGAAAAAGAAAGTTATAGGCTTGGTCACCGAATCGTCGATAAGTTGGCTGTCCAGCTTCAAAGCGTCGGTTTTTTTTAAAAAATTTTCTTTCAATTTAAAAAAAGTTACAGGAATTTCACAAAACGGAGACCAGATTTAGATTTCTGCTAAAATTTCGGGTTAAACGGGTCACTTTGGTAAGTTTCTAATTCTAAAAAAAAAAAAATTAATGGCTTGGTCACCGAATCGTCGGTAAAGTCGCTGTCCAGTTCAAAGCGTCGGTTTTTTTAAAGATGATCTTTCAATTTAAAAAAAAAAGTTACAGGAATTTCGCAAAACGGAGACCAGATTTAGATTTCTGGTAAAATTTCGAGTTAAATGGGTCACTTTGGTAAGTTTCTAGGGTGGAAAAAAAAAGTTATTAGCTTGGTCACCCAATCCTCGATAAGTTGGCTCAGCTTCAAAGCGTCGGGTTTTTTAAAGATGATCTTTCAATTTAAAAAAACAGTTACCGGAATTTCGCAAATCGGAGACCAGATTTAGATTTCTGGTAAAATTTCGGGTTAAATGGGTCACTTTGGTAAGTTTCTAAGGCTAAAAAAAAAGTGATTGGCTTGGTCACCGAATCGTCGGTAAAGTGGCTGTCCAGCGTCAAAGCGTCGGTTTTTTTAAAAATGATCTTTCAATTTAAAAAAAGAGTTATTGGAATTTTGCAAAACGGAGACCAGATTTAGATTTCTGGTAAAATTTCGAGTCAAATGGGTCACTTTGGTAAGTTTCTAGGGTGGAAAAAAAAAAGTTATTGGCTTGGTCACCCAATCGTCGATAAATTGGCTGTCCAGCTTCAAAGCGTCGGTTTTTTTAAAGATGAACTTTCAATTTAAAAAAAATGTTACAGGAATTTCGCAAATCGGAGACCAGATTTAGATTTCTGGTAAAATTTCGGGTTAAATGTGTCACTTTGGTAAGTTTCTAGGGTGGAAAAAGAAAGTTATAGGCTTGGTCACCGAATCGTCGATAAGTTGGCTGTCCAGCTTCAAAGCGTCGTTTTTTTTTTTTAAAGATTTTCTTTCAATTTAAAAAAAAAAGTTACAGGAATTTCACAAAACGGAGATTAGATTTAGATTTCTGCTAAAATTTCGGGTTAAATGGGTCACTTTGGTAAGTTTCTAATTCTAAAAAAAAAAAAGTTAATGGCTTGGTCACCGAATCGTCGGTAAAGTGGCTGTCCAGCGTCAAAGCGTCGGTTTTTTTAAAAATGATCTTTCAATTTAAAAAAAAGTTACAGAAATTTCGCAGAACGGAGACCAGATTTAGATTTCTGGTTAAATTTCGGGTTAAATGGGTCACTTTGGTAAGTTTCTAAGGCTAAAAAAGTGATTGGCTTGGTCACCGAATCGTCGGTAAATTGGCTGTCCAGCGTCAAAGCGTCGGTTTTTTTAAAAATGATCTTTCAATTTAAAAATAAGTTATAGGAATTTCGCAAAACTGAGACCAGATTTAGATTTCTGGTAAAATTTCGAGTTAAATGGGTCACTTTGGTAAGTTTCTAGGGTGAAAAAAAAAGTTATTGGCTTGGTCACCCAATCGTCGATAAGTTGGCTCAGTTTCAAAGCGTCGGGTTTTTTAAAGATGATCTTTCAATTTAAAAAAAAAAAAAAAGTTACCGGAATTTCGCAAATCGGAGACCAGATTTAGATTTCTGGTAAAATTTCGGGTTAAATGGGTCACTTTGGTAAGTTTCTAGGGTGGTAAAAGAAAGTTATAGGCTTGATCACCGAATCGTCGATAAGTTTGCTGTCCAGCTTCAAAGCGTCGGTTTTTTTAAAGATGATCTTTCAATTTAAAAAAAAGTTATAGGAATTTCGCAAATCGGAGACCAGATTTAGATTTCTGGTAAAATTTCGGGTTAAATGTGTCACTTTGGTAAGTTTCTAGGGTGGAAAAAGAAAGTTATAGGCTTGGTCACCGAATCGTCGATAAGTTGGCTGTCCAGCTTCAAAGCGTCGGTTTTTTTTAAAGATTTTCTTTCAATTTAAAAAAAAAAAAGTTACAGGAATTTCACAAAACGGAGACCAGATTTAGATTTCTGCTAAAATTTCGGGTTAAACGGGTCACTTTGGTAAGTTTCTAATTCTAAAAAAAAAAAGTTAATGGCTTGGTCACCGAATCGTCGGTAAAGTCGCTGTCCAGTTCAAAGCGTCGGTTTTTTTAAAGATGATCTTTCAATTTAAAAAAAGTTACAGGAATTTCGCAAAACGGAGACCAGATTTAGATTTCTGGTAAAATTTCGAGTTAAATGGGTCACTTTGGTAAGTTTCTAGGGTGGAAAAAAAAAGTTATTAGCTTGGTCACCCAATCGTCGATAAGTTGGCTCAGCTTCAAAGCGTCGGGTTTTTTAAAGATGATCTTTCAATTTAAAAAAAGTTACCGGAATTTCGCAAATCGGAGACCAGATTTAGATTTCTGGTAAAATTTCGGGTTAAATGGGTCACTTTGGTAAGTTTCTAGGGTGGTAAAAGAAAGTTATAGGCTTGATCACCGAATCGTCGATAAGTTTGCTGTCCAGCTTCAAATCGTCGGTTTTTTTAAAGATGATCTTTCAATTTAAAAAAAAGTTATAGGAATTTCGATAATCGGAGACCAGATTTAGATTTCTGGTAAAATTTCGGGTTAAATGTGTCACTTTGGTAAGTTTCTAGGGTGGAAAAAGAAAGTTATAGGCTTGGTCACCGAATCGTCGATAAGTTGGCCGTCCAGCTTCAAAGCGTCGTTTTTTTTTAAAGATTTTCTTTCAATTTAAAAAAAAAGTTACAGGAATTTCACAAAACGGAGACCAGATTTAGATTTCTGCTAAAATTTCGGGTTAAATGGGTCACTTTGGTAAGTTTCTAAGGCTAAAAAAAAAGTGATTGGCTTGGTCACCGAATCGTCGGTAAAGTGGCTGTCCAGCGTCAAAGCGTCGGTTTTTTTAAAAATGATCTTTCAATTTAAAAAAAAAAGTTATAGGAATTTCGCAAATCGGAGACCAGATTTAGATTTCTGGTAAAATTTCGAGTTAAATGGATCACTTTTGTAAGTTTCTAGGGTAAAAAAAAGTTATTGGCTTCACCGAATCGTCGATAAGTTGGCTGTCCAGCTTCAAAGCGTCGGTTTTTTTAAAATGATCTTTCAATTTAAAAAAAAAGTTACAGGAATTTCAAAAACGGAGACCAGATTTAGATTTCTGGTAAAATTTCGGGTTAAATGGGTCACTTTGGTAAGTTTCTAGGGTAAAAAAAAGTTATTGGCTTGGTCACCCAATCGTCGATAAGTTGGCTCAGCTTCAAAGCGTCGGTTTTTTTAAAGATGATCTTTCAATTTAAAAAAAAGTTACCGGAATTTCTGAAATCGGAGACCAGATTTAGATTTCTGGTTAAATTTCGGGTTAAATGGGTCACTTTGGTAAGTTTCTAAGGCTAAAAAAGTGATTGGCTTGGTCACCGAATCGTCGGTAAATTGGCTGTCCAGCGTCAAAGCGTCGGTTTTTTTAAAAATGATCTTTCAATTTAAAAAAAAGTTACCGGAATTTCGCAAATCGGAGACCAGATTTAGATTTCTGGTGAAATTTCGGGTTAAATGGGTCACCTTGGTAAGTTTCTAGGGTGGAAAAAGAAAGTTATAGGCTTGATCACCGAATCGTCGATAAGTTGGCTGTCCAGATTCAAAGCGTCGGTTTTTTAAAGATGATCTTTCAATTTAAAAAAAAAAGTTACAGGAATTTCGCAGAACGTAGACCAGATTTAGATTTCTGCTAAAATTTCGGGTTAAATGGGTCACTTTGGTAAGTTTCTAAGGCTAAAAAAAAAAAAGTGATTGGCTTGGTCACCGAATCGTCGGTAAAGTCGCTGTCCAGCGTCAAAGCGTCGGTTTTTTTAAAAATGATCTTTCAATTTAAAAAAAAAAAAAAAAGTTATAGGAATTTCGCAAATCGGAGACCAGATTTAGATTTCTGGTAAAATTTCGGGTTAAATGGTCACTTTGGTAAGTTTCTAGGGTGGAAAATAAAGTTATAGGCTTGGTCACCGAATCGTTCATAAGTTGGCTGTCCAGCTTCAAAGCGTCGGTTTTTTTAAAGATTTTCTTTCAATTTAAAAAAAAAAGTTACAGGAATTTCACAAAACGGAGACCAGATTTAGATTTCTGCTAAAATTTCGGGTTAAACGGGTCACTTTGGTAAGTTTCTAATTCTAAAAAAAAAAAGTTAATGGCTTGGTCACCGAATCGTCGGTAAAGTGGCTGTCCAGCGTCAAAGCGTCGGTTTTTTAAAAATGATCTTTTAATTTAAAAAAAAAGTTACAGAAATTTCGCAGAACGGAGACCAGATTTAGATTTCTGCTAAAATTTCGGGTTAAATGGGTCACTTTGGTAAGTTTCTAAGGCCAAAAAAAAAGTTATTGGCTTGGTCACCGAATCGTCGATAAGTGGCTGTCCAGCGTCAAAGCGTCGGTTTTTTTAAAAATGATCTTTTAATTTTAAAAAAAAAGTTACCGGAATTTCGCAAATCGGAGACCAGATTTAGATTTCTGGTGAAATTACGGGTTAAATGGGTCACTTTGGTAAGTTTCTAGGGTGGTAAAAGAAAGTTATAGGCGTGATCACCGAATCGTCGATAAGTTTGCTGTCCAGCTTCAAAGCGTCGGTTTTTTTAAAGATGATCTTTCAATTTAAAAAAAAAGTTACCGGAATTTCGCAGAACGGTGACCAGATTTAGATTTCTGCTAAAATTTCGGGTTAAATGGGTCACTTTGGTAAGTTTCTAAGGCTAAAAAAAAGTGATTGGCTTGGTCACCGAATCGTCGGTAAATTGGCTGTCCAGCGTCAAAGCGTCGGTTTTTTTAAAAATGATCTTTCAATTTAAAAAAAAAGTTATAGGAATTTCGCAAAACTGAGACCAGATTTAGATTTCTGGTAAAATTTCGAGTTAAATGGGTCACTTTGGTAAGTTTCTAGGGTGGAAAAAAAAAGTTATTGGCTTGGTCACCCAATCGTCGATAAGTTGGCTCAGCTTCAAAGCGTCGGGTTTTTTAAAGATGATCTTTCAATTTAAAAAAAAAGTTACCGGAATTTCGCAAATCGGAGACCAGATTTAGATTTCTGGTGAAATTTCGGGTTAAATGGGTCACCTTGGTAAGTTTCTAGGGTGGAAAAAGAAAGTTATAGGCTTGGTCACCGAATCGTCGATAAGTTGGCTGTCCAGCTTCAAAGCGTCGGTTTTTTAAAAAATGATCTTTCAATTTAAAAAAAAAGTTACAGAAATTTCGCAGAACGGAGACCAGATTTAGATTTCTGCTAAAATTTCGGGTTAAATGGGTCACTTTGGTAAGTTTCTAAGGCTAAAAAAAAAAAGTGATTGGCTTGGTCACCGAATCGTCGGTAAAGTCGCTGTCCAGCGTCAAAGCGTCGGTTTTTTTAAAAATGATCTTTCAATTTAAAAAAAAGTTATAGGAATTTCGCAAATCGGAGACCAGATTTAGATTTCTGGTAAAATTTCGAGTTAAATGGGTCACTTTGGTAAGTTTCTAGGGTGGAAAAAAAAAGTTATTGGCTTGGTCACCCAATCGTCGATAAGTTGGCTCAGCTTCAAAGCGTCGGGTTTTTTAAAGATGATCTTTCAATTTAAAAAAAAAAGTTACCGGAATTTCTTAAAATCGGAGACCAGATTTAGATTTCTGGTTAAATTTCGGGTTAAATGGGTCACTTTGGTAAGTTTCTAGGGTGGTAAAAGAAAGTTATAGGCTTGATCACCGAATCGTCGATAAGTTTGCTGTCCAGCTTCAAAGCGTCGGTTTTTTTAAAGATGATCTTTCAATTTAAAAAAAGTTATAGGAATTTCGCAAATCGGAGACCAGATTTAGATTTCTGGTAAAATTTCGGGTTAAATGGGTCACTTTGGTAAGTTTCTAGGGTGGAAAAAAAAAAAGTTATAGGCTTGGTCACCGAATCGTCGATAAGTTGGCTGTCCAGCTTCAAAGCGTCGGTTTTTTTAAAGATTTTCTTTCAATTTAAAAAAAAAAAAAAAAGTTACAGGAATTTCACAAAACGGAGACCAGATTTAGATTTCTGCTAAAATTTCGGGTTAAATGGGTCACTTTGGTAAGTTTCTAATTCTAAAAAAAAAGTTAATGGCTTGGTCACCCAATCGTCGATAAAGTCGCTGTCCAGTTCAAAGCGTCGGTTTTTTTAAAATGATCTTTCAATTTAAAAAAAAAGATTTCTGCTAAAATTTCGTTACAGGAATTTCGCAAAACGGAGACCGGATTTAGATTTCTGGTAAAATTTCGAGTTAAATGGGTCACTTTGGTAAGTTTCTAGGGTGGAAAAAAAAAGTTATTAGCTTGGTCACCCAATCGTCGATAAGTTGGCTCCGCTTCAAAGCGTCGGGTTTTTTAAAGATGATCTTTCAATTTAAAAAAAAGTTACCGGAATTTCGCAAATCGGAGACCAGATTTAGATTTCTGGTAAAATTTCGGGTTAAATGGGTCACTTTGGTAAGTTTCTAAGGCTAAAAAAAAAAAAAAAAGTGATTGGCTTGGTCACCGAATCGTCGGTAAAGTGGCTGTCCAGCGTCAAAGCGTCGGTTTTTTAAAAATGATCTTTCAATTTAAAAAAAAGTTATTGGAATTTCGCAAAAACGGAGACCAGATTTAGATTTCTGGTAAAATTTCGAGTTAAATGGGTCACTTTGGTAAGTTTCTAGGGTGGAAAAAAAAAAAGTTATTGGCTTGGTCACCGAATCGTCGATAAGTTGGCTGTCCAGCTTCAAAGCGTCGGTTTTTTTAAAGATGATCTTTCAATTTAAAAAAAGTTACAGGAATTTCGCAAATCGGAGACCAGATTTAGATTTCTGGTAAAATTTCGGGTTAAATGTGTCACTTTGGTAAGTTTCTAGGGTGGAAAAAGAAAGTTATAGGCTTGGTCACCGAATCGTCGATAAGTTGGCTGTCCAGCTTCAAAGCGTCGTTTTTTTAAAGATTTTCTTTCAATTTAAAAAAAAAAAAGTTACAGGAATTTCACAAAACGGAGACCAGATTTAGATTTCTGCTAAAATTTCGGGTTAAATGGGTCACTTTGGTAAGTTTCTAATTCTAAAAAAAAAGTTAATGGCTTGGTCACCGAATCGTCGGTAAAGTGGCTGTCCAGCGTCAAAGCGTCGGTTTTTTAAAAATGATCTTTCAATTTAAAAAAAAAAGTTACAGAAATTTCGCAGAACGGAGACCAGATTTAGATTTCTGGTAAAATTTCGGGTTAAATGGGTCACTTTGGTAAGTTTCTAAGGCTAAAAAAAAAGTGATTGGCTTGGTCACCGAATCGTCGGTAAATTGGCTGTCCAGCGTCAAAGCGTCGGTTTTTTAAAAATGATCTTTCAATTTAAAAAAAAGTTATAGGAATTTCGCAAAACTGAGACCAGATTTAGATTTCTGGTAAAATTTCGAGTTAAATGGGTCACTTTGGTAAGTTTCTAGGGTGAAAAAAAAAGTTATTGGCTTGGTCACCCAATCGTCGATAAGTTGGCTCAGTTTCAAAGCGTCGGGTTTTTAAAAGATGATCTTTCAATTTAAAAAAAAGTTACCGGAATTTCGCAAATCGGAGACCAGATTTAGATTTCTGGTAAAATTTCGGGTTAAATGGGTCACTTTGGTAAGTTTCTAGGGTGGTAAAAGAAAGTTATAGGCTTGATCACCGAATCGTCGATAAGTTTGCTGTCCAGCTTCAAAGCGTCGGTTTTTTTAAAGATGATCTTTCAATTTAAAAAAAGTTATAGGAATTTCGCAAATCGGAGACCAGATTTAGATTTCTGGTAAAATTTCGGGTTAAATGTGTCACTTTGGTAAGTTTCTAGGGTGGAAAAAGAAAGTTATAGGCTTGGTCACCGAATCGTCGATAAGTTGGCTGTCCAGCTTCAAAGCGTCGGTTTTTTTAAAGATTTTCTTTCAATTTAAAAAAAAAAAGTTACAGGAATTTCACAAAACGGAGACCAGATTTAGATTTCTGCTAAAATTTCGGGTTAAACGGGTCACTTTGGTAAGTTTCTAATTCTAAAAAAAAAAGTTAATGGCTTGGTCACCGAATCGTCGGTAAAGTCGCTGTCCAGTTCAAAGCGTCGGTTTTTTTAAAGATGATCTTTCAATTTAAAAAAAAAAGTTACAGGAATTTCGCAAAACGGAGACCAGATTTAGATTTCTGGTAAAATTTCGAGTTAAATGGGTCACTTTGGTAAGTTTCTAGGGTGGAAAAAAAAAAAGTTATTAGCTTGGTCACCCAATCGTCGATAAGTTGGCTCAGCTTCAAAGCGTCGGGTTTTTAAAGATGATCATTCAATTTAAAAAAACAGTTACCGGAATTTCTCAAATCGGAGACCAGATTTAGATTTCTGGTAAAATTTCGGGTTAAATGGGTCACTTTGGTAAGTTTCTAAGGCTAAAAAAAAGTTTGGCTTGGTCACCGAATCGTCGGTAAAGTGGCTGTCCAGCGTCAAAGCGTCGGTTTTTTTAAAAATGATCTTTCAATTTAAAAAAAGTTATTGGAATTTTGCAAAACGGAGACCAGATTTAGATTTCTGGTAAAATTTCGAGTCAAATGGGTCACTTTGGTAAGTTTCTAGGGTGGAAAAAAAAGTTATTGGCTTGGTCACCCAATCGTCGATAAGTTGGCTGTCCAGCTTCAAAGCGTCGGTTTTTTTTAAAGATGAACTTTCAATTTAAAAAAAATGTTACAGGAATTTCGCAAATCGGAGACCAGATTTAGATTTCTGGTAAAATTTCGGGTTAAATGGAGCACTTTGGTAAGTTTCTAGGGTGGAAAAAGAAAGTTATAGGCTTGGTCACAGAATCGTCGATAAGTTGAGTGTCCAGCTTCAAAGCGTCGTTTTTTTTTTAAAGATTTACTTTCAATTTAAAAAAAAAGTTACAGGAATTTCACAAAACGGAGATTAGATTTAGATTTCTGCTAAAATTTCGGGTTAAATGGGTCACTTTGGTAAGTTTCTAATTCTAAAAAAAAAGTTAATGGCTTGGTCACCGAATCGTCGGTAAAGTGGCTGTCCAGCGTCAAAGCGTCGGTTTTTTTTAAGATGATCTTTCAATTTAAAAAAAGTTACAGAAATTTCGCAGAACGGAGACCAGATTTAGATTTCTGGTTAAATTTCGGGTTAAATGGGTCACTTTGGTAAGTTTCTAAGGCTAAAAAAAGTGATTGGCTTGGTCACCGAATCGTCGGTAAATTGGCTGTCCAGCGTCAAAGCGTCGGTTTTTTAAAAATGATCTTTCAATTTAAAAATAAGTTATAGGAATTTCGCAAAAACTGAGACCAGATTTAGATTTCTGGTAAAATTTCGAGTTAAATGGGTCACTTTGGTAAGTTTCTAGGGTGAAAAAAAGTTATTGGCTTGGTCACCCAATCGTCGATAAGTTGGCTCAGTTTCAAAGCGTCGGGTTTTTAAAGATGATCTTTCAATTAAAAAAAAAAAAGTTACCGGAATTTCGCAAATCGGAGACCAGATTTAGATTTCTGGTAAAATTTCGGGTTAAATGGGTCACTTTGGTAAGTTTCTAGGGTGGTAAAAGAAAGTTATAGGCTTGATCACCGAATCGTCGATAAGTTTGCTGTCCAGCTTCAAAGCGTCGGTTTTTTTAAAGATGATCTTTCAATTTAAAAAAAAAAAAGTTACAGGAATTTCGCAAATCGGAGACCAGATTTAGATTTCTGGTAAAATTTCGGGTTAAATGTGTCACTTTGGTAAGTTTCTAGGGTGGAAAAAGAAAGTTATAGGCTTGGTCACCGAATCGTCGATAAGTTGGCTGTCCAGCTTCAAAGCGTCGGTTTTTTTTAAAGATTTTCTTTCAATTTAAAAAAGTTACAGGAATTTCACAAAACGGAGACCAGATTTAGATTTCTGCTAAAATTTCGGGTTAAATGGGTCACTTTGGTAAGTTTCTAATTCTAAAAAAAAGTTAATGGCTTGGTCACCGAATCGTCGGTAAAGTCGCTGTCCAGCGTCAAAGCGTCGGTTTTTTAAAAATGATCTTTCAATTTAAAAAAAGTTACAGGAATTTCGCAAAACGGAGACCAGATTTAGATTTCTGGTAAAATTTCGAGTTAAATGGGTCACTTTGGTAAGTTTCTAGGGTGGAAAAAAAAAAAGTTATTGGCTTGGTCACCCAATCGTCGATAAGTTGGCTCAGCTTCAAAGCGTCGGGTTTTTTAAAGATGATCTTTCAATTTAAAAAAAAGTTACCGGAATTTCGCAAATCGGAGACCAGATTTAGATTTCTGGTAAAATTTCGGGTTAAATGGGTCACTTTGGTAAGTTTCTAGGGTGGAAAAAGAAAGTTATAGGCTTGATCACCGAATCGTCGATAAGTTTGCTGTCCAGCTTCAAAGCGTCGGTTTTTTAAAGATGATCTTTCAATTTAAAAAAAAGTTACCGGAATTTCGAAATCGGAGACCAGATTTAGATTTCTGGTAAAATTTCGGGTTAAATGGGTCACTTTGGTAAGTTTCTAGGGTGGAAAAAGAAAGTTATAGGCTTGGTCACCGAATCGTCGATAAGTTGGCTGTCCAGCTTCAAAGCGTCGGTTTTTTTAAAGATTTTCTTTCAATTTAAAAAAAAAAGTTAAAGGAATTTCACAAAACGGAGACCAGATTTAGATTTCTGCTAAAATTTCGGGTTAAATGGGTCACTTTGGTAAGTTTCTAAGGCTAAAAAAAAGTGATTGGCTTGGTCACCGAATCGTCGGTAAAGTCGCTGTCCAGCGTCAAAGCGTCGGTTTTTTTTTAAAAATGATCTTTCAATTTAAAAAAAGTTATAGGAATTTCGCAAAACACACACACAGAGACCAGATTTAGATTTCTGGTAAAATTTCGAGTTAAATGGATCACTTTTGTAAGTTTCTAGGGTAATAAAAAAGTTATTGGCTTGGTCACCCAATCGTCGATAAGTTGGCTGTCCAGCGTCAAAGCGTCGGGTTTTTTAAAAATGATCTTTCAATTTAAAAAAAGTTACCGGAATTTCTTAAAACGGAGACCAGATTTAGATTTCTGGTAAAATTTCGAGTTAAATGGGTCACTTTGGTAAGTTTCTAAAAAAAAGTTATTGGCTTGGTCACCCAATCGTCGAT
This sequence comes from Trichonephila clavipes, assembly GCA_019973935.1. Classification (NCBI taxonomy): domain Eukaryota; kingdom Metazoa; phylum Arthropoda; class Arachnida; order Araneae; family Nephilidae; genus Trichonephila; species Trichonephila clavipes. Next base: position 166 of record BMAU01009466.1, on the reverse strand, counting down.
AAGTTGGCTCAGCTTCAAAGCGTCGGGTTTTTTTAAAGATGATCTTTCAATTTAAAAAAAGTTACCGGAATTTCGCAAATCGGAGACCAGATTTAGATTTCTGGTGAAATTTCGGGTTAAATGGGTCACTTTGGTAAGTTTCTAGGGTGGAAAGAAAGTTATAGGC
>BMAU01009458.1:0-34519 GCA_019973935.1 Trichonephila clavipes | reverse complement strand
AATAAAATGCTTTCTGACAAAATACCCATTTACACTGATATAATTTTATATATATATATATATATATATATATATATATATATATATATATCATTTGGTGATCATCAAAAATAAAGGATTCCACTTCAAACGCTCATTAGCCATCTTTGATCCTATAACCAAATTAAAAATATTTTGTTTGCTTTACTGTAATCTCACGATGAGAGATTTTTTTATTACGTTTATTTTAACCTAAAATATTACCTTAGCTGACCTTCGAACTTACTGGTATAATTATCTCCGTCCTTTTTTTTAGGGAAGTTGTAAATATATATAATATATTTGTTTCATCTTTTTCCATGTGAATGAGTTTTATGGTATATGGATAAGCATATTGAGCACTTTGAAGAACTATTTGGCCAAGATTTATTTTTATGAGTATTCTGAAACATATAATGCATAAGGAAAAACGTTTTACACAATTATTTTTTACAACATGCTACACTTTCCCCATGAACAATTTTGTAGTTTTGATTGCTGTGTTGTACGACTTATTATGGTTTATAAATGTAAATGAGCAGAATATTAAAAAAATGGGCATCTGTGATCCCTATTACAGGAAGTTGAAACTGATCAAGAAATTGAAGAACCTACTGAAATAATGCATATTAATCAAGATATATATATATATATATATATATATATATATATATATATATATATATATATATATATATAGCGAAAGTAAATATCAGTAAAACGTTAGACATGAAACGTTTCAGTTGATTTGATATTTTCAAATGCTGATCTCTATGAAGAAAACTATGAAGCCTTAATGTAGCACTTCGCCTTGTCAAAAAGACACAAGGAAGAAAAAGTTCAAACTGCTATTTGTAGATCATCAAACAACAGCAAAACTATAAAAACGTGAACAAAATGTGACAGTTTGGCTGGAAAATAACGTTCCTGTGTTGTTAGCGAAAAGTGTCTGTGATTTATGTCCTTTATTAAGGAGACGCACATTTGGAATATTTTCTTTAGTTTTATTGGATTTTTTCACAAATTTTCAAAGAAAAATTGAAAAGTCCTTGAAAGTAGGTAACTATATTTTCTCTTAATTAGATTATTCACTGGAATTGTGATTTTTATCGTGTACAGTTAAAATAACTATAAAATAAATTATAGTTTTAAAACAAACTAAAAAACATGCTTTTATAGTGAATGGAACTAAAAAGTAAAAAAAATAAAATAAAAAATATACACTCAGGAACATTGAAATAGCGACCCAAGAAGAAGGCATCGGATTGAAATGAAATTTAATACACATAATGACACAGATGAGAAATTCACTTGATCTCAAAAACAAGACAATTAAATGAATACAGGGTGTGCAACGACACAAAAACTGGGCAACTTCAACAGCGCGTTGGACCACCTCCAGCTGCACTACATGCCGCCACACGGTCCGGCATTGAGTTGATTAGACACCTTATGTTGGCCTGAGGCAGATGGGCCCACAAATCTTGAACAGCCAACTCTAAATCATGTACAGAGTGACACAATTGCATCTGCCGTTTTAACTGATCTCACACGTGCTCTACAGGGGACAAATCGGGGGAGCGAACCGGTCATGGAAGAGTCTGAAAATGACGTAGGAAGTCTTGAGCAACTCTTGCTGTATGAGGACGAGCATTATCTTGCTGGAAAATTGCCCTGGGAGACCATTTAGGAAAGGTCCTACATGGGGTCGAAGAATATCATCAACGTAACGTTGGCCCGTTAAGGTTCCATGCATCACAATTAAAGTGGACCGGTTATCATAGGCTATGGCCCCCCAGACCATTACACGAGCTGTGTGGGCAGTGTGACGTAGAACAGTGTGTGGGGAATTGTACCGCTCACCAGGGCGCCTCCACACCCGTACACGGTTATCATCTGTCCCCCAAACAAACCGGGATTCATCTCTAAACACAACCTTTTGCCAATCTGTGACATTCCACATTGATCTGGCTTGGCACCACTGTAAACGCAGTTGCCGATGTTCCGGTGTTAAAGGGAGTGCTCGGAAAGGGCGCTTGGATTTAAGATTTGCTTCTGCAAGGTGTCTGGAAATTGTTTGTGGAACAATTGCTACGCCTACGTCTGCTCGTATCGTTGAACGAATCACTGTGGGGTCCACAAGTGCTTGCCGCACGATCCTTTGATCTTCTCTCCTCGTGGTCTTCCTGGTCGCTCCAGACTCGGTTTTCCGCGCGTGGGTACCTTCTCGTGTCCACTGCTCCCATCAATTTCTAACGGCACACTCCAAACGATCCATCTGGCCAGCAACACGGCGCGTCGACCAGCGTGCAGTTTTCATCCCGATGATCAGGCCTCTCTCAAACTCGCTTAACTGTGAGAAATGTCTTCTCACGTTTACCTGGTTAAATGCACGTTTACCTGGCATGTTTTGATTACCAAAGTCTTCCTACAATCGGCGGGTAATCGTCACGTTTATGAACCTTCAAATTTGCGCTGGATTTTATAGCAGCCTCTTCCTGATTGTAGCGCCACCTCGGTGTGTATGAGCATGCGTATTGGCACAAAACTTGGATCATTTGCATATCACATTACGCTGTACTTATTTGCAAAGTTTCGCGATTGTATTTAGCTTCCTTCTTGGGTCGCTATTTTCAATTTTCCTGAGTGTATATCACTTAAAAGTAACATATACAAAATTTAATACTTATCTTGTTAATTTGTACGGCTTATAATTACGATCGTATTGTAGCTTTAGCGCAAAAGTGCATTATTATTGCATTCAATACATTATTATTTGGGGGGGGGCGATAAAAATTATGAATAAAAATTGGGTCGCCATTAGTGAAAGTTTGAGAGCCACTGTTCTATTATAATAATATTTTGTCTATCTATAGCTCAGACCTCTGTTCAGAGGCTCAATTAGAATTTTTTAAATATATAACTTAGAAGTGGGTTTATCCATGTTTGTGTTTTACGACAACAGAGGGGAGACATTTTAAGAAAAAAAAACGCTGATAATTATTTCAATGGGTTGTAACTCTGAAAATAATGGGAATTTTTCAGAACTCGTAGTTGAGCCTCTGTAGAGAGGTCTGAGCTACATACAGGTAAAATGTTATTATAATAGAAGCATTTTTGACAAAAGGAGAACATTTTGAAAAAGGTTATTCTAAGTTAATTTGTTTTGCCGAAATATTATATTTAAATAATTTTTTTGGTCAAAATATCCTTAAAACAATTTTACATGTGTATTCTAATCTAAGTGACACTAAATATCATGAAAATTATCCATTTATGTGCTTTTTTTAAAATCACGGTTCCCAACGTAGTCGGATACCTTAAGCAAATATGCAGAATCAACATAATCAAATGCAGAAATTGAAAGCTTGACACCTTTGGGAAATTGAACGCTAAGCGTTCCTCCATCCCATGTTGAAATGTATTTGGGCCTTGAAGTGGAGAGGCCTGGATTGAGAGGGAGCTACCTGGTTGGTGGACAGGAAGAAGCAAGGGTGTGTGGTTATTTTCCTGTAATTAGAAAACTCTGACTTTATATAGCCGAACTAATATGTATATCATGGTTTCTACTTGAGAGGGATGTCTGTGAATTAAACGCCAAGGCTAGCCCAAAGATTCCCCTAGAGGATTAGTGATAGGACGCGTAAAGATCCGTCACACAGTTATTAAGATTTTGTACATTCGTCCAGAGAGCAATTGATAGTGGAACAAAGAAATGATTCTGAGTTAGGTCCTATGTAAAACCCTGATGACAGTTCGGTTAATGCCGCAGTCTGTGGAAATTGGTCTCCTGATTTCAAGCTAATCAATGGCTTATTGTTTTACGCGAAGTATGCAATCACTCTTGGAGAACTGAGAGTGTATATTCCGCGATTACTGCGGGGTGAGATAATGCGTGAATTTCATGACAAGCCCATGGCTGGTCATTTAGGAAAGAAAAAACTTATTTGAGAGTTAGGGATGCTTGTTATTTTCCCTATGAGGAAATATATATATCAATGTGTTTTAACGTGTGATTTACGCCAACATTGTAACTATAAGAACGCGTTACCAGTGGTCGTTTAATACCGATTGTAATTAATTATCCGAATGAAATAGTTTCACTAGATTTGTTAGGCCCTTACCCAGAGTCTCGACCTGAAAGGTATAGATATATTTTAGTAATAAGCGACCAGTTTACGAAGTGGATTGAAGTGATACACCTCAGAAAGGCTTCCACCAAAATAATTGCAAATACCTTGTTTGAGAATTACATATCGCGATATGGAGCTCCTGTAAAAATGATTAGCGACAACGGTTCCCAATTTGTATCCGAAGTTTTTGAGCATTTAAGTATAATAGATTGGGCATAAATCATGTTAAAACAGTCGCGTATAGACCACAGTAGAACAAAACGGAAAGAGTTAATTGTGATCCTTTTCAAATAATTGCTAGTTTTGTAAGTGACAATCATGAAATTTGGGACCAATTCCCGAAGGAGTTCACCTACGCAGTGCACGAAACTACAGGGAAAACGCCAGCAGAGTTATTTTAGAGCAAAAAGTTTATTACCCCATTTCTCTCTCTCTGTCTCAAAGCCAGTAATGGTGACAGATGGTGCAGAATTTGTGTGTGGCAGTATTGAAAAATTATTTAGGGAAGCTAGGCAGAATACTAGACTTCAACACGAAAAGTGGGTGTACTACAACAGAAGGAGATGCAAAGTTAACATTAAGATTAACGATTTAGTACTTATTCAAACGCATCCCATGAGTTCTGCCAGTAAAAAGGTAGTAGCTAAATTTAATCTAATGTTTGAGGGTCCTTATAGAGTCTTGAGTGTTTAAAATAATAATGTTGTAATTTGGAAGGGGGTAGAAGAACAACAGTTAATGTAGACCAGGTGCGAATTTACCATCAGAGAAAGAGTTATGAAGGGCTTGGTGGACATAGACAGTTCAGTTAACAGCGGATCGGAATATCAGTCGAATAGTTCGAGTGGACCTAGGAAAGATCAGTCTCAGGGCTTTAGCAGCAGTGAGTCTAGCGAAACATAGGTAGAAAAGAGAGAAAACACACACACACACACTCAAGTGTTGCTGGGAATAAAAGTGGTAGGAGAGAGCAAGGTTTAAGCAAACGCAAGCGAACTAGAGGTTCGAATGAGTCATCGATAGGTTTTTAAGGTATCCGACTACTTGCGACAACTTTTTTTTGAAAAATGGAGATATGGAGATTTTGTGATTTTTAGATTTATTTGGTATATTTTAAGAAAAAAATCCTAAAATTAAAAAAAAAAGAAATTTTTTTTATTAGTATGAAAATTGGGAAAAACTGGTTAAATTTTACAAAAATTACATAAACGGGGCCCGCTCTGTAAAATTTTATGAACAAATCCTCAATTTTTCAATTTTGATGTGTTACTTTGTTATTCCTGTTTGAAGTGACCTTCACGATAAGAGATATTTTAATTTTTACAAAAAATAGAGCACTTTATCTTAGTTATTATACGAAATTGCTTAAAAAAACAGTAGTTATATTCACATATGGGACTGTAAATTTTGTAATAATGCAGTGATTTAAAAAATCTGAAGATCAAAACAATTCTACTATTATACAGAACATACACAAGAAATTTCAGTAAATTATTTTCAAAACTTTTTTGAGCAATCACGGTCCCCGTTTGAACATTTTCTGAAAAAACACATTTTGAGTAAAACACATTTTAAAGTTTGAAATACTTTTTTCTAAATATTAATACTTACATACAGGTTTAAAATTCTCCACATTTATACGTGACACCTTCCTTTTTCTCAGATAATGCACAGTTCCTTTTTTAAGTCCTCTGAGTTTTTTTCTTGTTTTTTGTAGTTGGCAATGAATGTCTCTCCGAGTCGACAATTCTTTCGTCATCAACCTTTGAAAATCCCTTCAGAATGAAATAACCCATTGGGATGTGTAAATATTCCAACACGGAAAGAATCCCTTTAGATCCATCATTGAACTGTAATACAGCCAAGAATGCACCAAATTTTAATGTCAGAAGTTCAACAAAAGTTTCTTTTGGGATTATGCTCCACAAAACACCATTAAAACTTTCATTGGCATTTTGGGTCTTTCCGTGTAAACATTTTTCAAGAAGTGATTGGTCACATAAATCCATATAGGTGGTTTTCACTGTGTTCAATATAGCATTTTGGTAAGCCAGCTGTTCTATGTTTATACAGTTTTCCTTCTTGCTTGGCCTTTTGGTATTTACACCATGTATCGGATCCAGAAGGGCATTGTCCATGCATGGGTTTTTGTCGGTGGAGCAACAATGAAAAAAATGCAGCAATGACTGCAGTCTGCATGTTAGACAAATTGCCGACATTACTCGAATTGCAATTCCAAAATAATTTTGAAGTGTGTCGATGAATTTGTCGGTCAATTTACCTTTTCCGCCTAAGCCTTTTGTACATTTTTCAGCTTTCGTAAACGAGAGCCAACTCTCTTCTGCACATGTCCTATGCACTCATATTTAACTACGCTATCATAACCATAAATGTCTTTCACATTATTGAACGCCTTTGAATCCCCATCCCCGTAATAAGACGTATATCGAAGACTGCGGTTTGCTTCAGACCTTTCAAAAATCCCTATAAACACCGACAGTTTCCATATTAGACGCTGATCCTTTTGTGATTTTTACAAAAAATGACACTACGCTTTTTTGGAGAATCCCGATGTTTTTTCGGTTTTCGTACACTCGGCAATATTGACTGAGCACTTCAATGTCTAATATTTTTCCAGAGTCCACAGAAATTGTCGAAACACATCCATTCAATGAAGAGTAGCCACGTTTTTGCCATGTACCATCTACACTAACGCCACACTCATTTGAACATTCTGCAATGGATTTTGCTGACTCCAACATAGAATTGTTTGCAGCTTGTGACGCAGCATGCAGCAACTTAATTTCATGTTGTCTGTATGTACATTTTGACGGATAAGGGAATATTCAGCATACTGAACAGTTTCTTTCCAGCTGAAAATCCTTTGCCAATAATTCTCATTCCAAAGACAAAAAAAAAGAAGGTTTATAATATTTAAATTATTCACCTTTGATGTGGAAGTGAATCCTTTTGTGAATGAACAGTTCTTACACTTGAGACATAAATTTGACTGCAAACCAAGTCTTGAGTCTTCAATCAAGTACAGTTCTTGATTGTAACAAACAGGACAAGAAAAAGAATAGAGAATATTGACATCAGTATTTCGATGTCGAAAATCCTATTACCAGAAAGAGTTTCGGAATCAACATTAAATAAAGTGTCACTTAATCCTCTTCCCAATTTTTTCAGAACTAATACTTCCTTCACTAACTTTTTTTTTTTTTTTGAGCAGTGCGGAAATTCCCATGAAACTTTCGCTTCTTCTGACGTATCTTTCGTTCATGTCCCATGGCAGAAACTTAAAGAATACTAAATAAGTAATTTTATAAAATATGAAAATCAAAATGAACTTATTTCAGTAAAAACTAGAATGAAAAAAGTTAGCAGTAATATCAAACGTTAAGAAGTAAATAAACACATATCCTGAAATTGCCAGATGTGAAAACTTATTTTATAAAGAAAATAAGTGAGGCTTTTTTTAATAGCGTTTAAACAAAATATTAAAATATACTTTAGTTCAAAATATATTTTTCAAAAGTGGAAAGAAACCGAAAAAAAACCTTCAGTTTTGATTTCGAATCCACTTCGGTCGGCAGTTACCAACCGGAAGTGTCATCTGCTTTTTACTAAAACTGTTGTAACTTTTGTTCTAGTGAACGGAAAATAAAAAACTTGGTAATTTTATAAAGCTAATAAGTTGGTCTACAAAATAGAATCATAAAAAAAAATTTGTCAATTCTTGACCAAATCCCGATTTTTAGGGTAGTCGGATACCTTAAGACAACCTGCACACAAGAAACGACCACCGGAAGTGAGGAAATTCAAGAGAAGTGTTCTTCCCTCGTTAGAGGAAAATCAAGATAAGAAAAAGAGGCCGCCTAATAAAAGTGACCATAAGAGAAGATTGCCGTCATCCATCTCACCGAACCAGGTAGCTACAAAAAGAAACAGAAGGACGGAGGAGAACAATGAACAGATCCTAGCCAGAGGTTCCAGGCCCGGTCCAGCTGTGGAAAGGCCACTCCAGTCAAGCCTGATCCAGCCAGGGAGGTCCAGCTCGTACAATATGAGGGAGAAAAGACCAGGAAAGCCGGTTCCCAATCTTCAGAAAGAACAGTACAAGCCAAAGAGAGACCAGTCCGGTCCAGAAGAGACCAGTCAAGGAGATCAAGTCCCTACAGCTTGAGACATCGTCCTCAGTCCAGACAAGGTGGCCAGGATCCAGAGGAGAGTCTAGCAAGCAGAAGGTAAGTCCACATTGGAGATATTGCAGAAAGACGATGAAAGAGCTTCAACCAGGTTGTATTTTTCTATTTATTTTTTTACTGACAAGCAGTCAGGTGAATTTTTGCAAGAAGCAAGTCTGGTTCTGTTAAAAAGTTTTTATTGTACAGTAGTTTTACACTACATTGCGGTGCATTTTTCTGGTAGTTTGAAAAATGAACTTTTGTATGCGTAAATTTATTCCAAAGTGTGGAAAGCAATTGTATGTTTACATTTGTTTACTACTTGTTGAGATTTAGCTATCGTTGGATAATTCCTTCTGTTGTTTGTTTATAATGAATTTTTTTGAAATTGTATATATATAATTGTGTATCTACTCTTCTCTCTCTCATGTATTGATGTATGTATTAGTATGTATCCGGTTTTGGGACGCAGCATAAATAGGAAATTAACCATAATATTAATAGCGCAGCGCGATTAGAATAAGAGTTTTTAAAAAAACCAGATGATGTGTTTATATATTTAAAAATGATTGACATTTGACATGAGTGTGAAAGTTCAATATTGTCTATGTATGTATGTAGTGTCGATAAAATTCTTTTTTGTACGTCCACTGATCCAGTTCTCATTTCAGGGTAGTTGACCCTGATATTTTGAAGCTTTGTGTCTTGAAGATTAAGAAATGTGTAACAGAAATGTATATGTTAAAACTTTTAAGCTTATTTTAGTAGCTACGTGTTGTGTACGACCGGGTTTTCCCTTCCCTCTCGAGGTTTTTCATTGGGCCTCTCCCAAACGGGGTACACCTTAGTCATTGAATGTATAAAGTGAATGTCTTACGAGTAAAAGTAATAAAAGTTTGGCTAGTAGTTTTTGCGTGTTTTTTAAGTGTAGCGTTTTGATAGGAAGTGAGTTATAGCTAAATTCGACTTAATGATTTTTGGTAATTTAAATGCAAACTTTTTTCAACGTAATTTCTATCGGGTCATTAAGAATCTCAAGTAAATCACCTGTTCTTCTCGGAGGGTATTGTGACGAATCTATACGCTTCCTCTCACTAATCCTCTTGGGGAATCTTTGGGCTAGCATTCGTGTTTAATTCACAGCTATTCCTCTCAAGAAGAAACCCTGATATGTAGATTAGTTCGAGTATATAAAGTCAGAGTTTTGTAATTCTAGAAAAGGAGGTAGGAAGCAGCTACATTCGATACGCAGGTGAGATTGAATAAGGTTTACTTTCGCATACAAAGATTAAGACTTGTGTTTCGCCACTGTGTTGAATTAGTAGAGTTGAGGCTAGGAATCAACGATAGATTAGGTTGAGCTAAATAAGTTGGTACCGCATATTTGCTTAAATTATCATTGCTTTCTCCTTGCTACTCCTTTGGCATTCACTTTGAGAATAGATTGTTGTTGGTTAAGTTATTGGACTAAATAAATAATTGTGATTAGGGAAGTCTCTGGTTCTTCTTTAATTCTTCCCACACTCTTAGGCAGGCAAGACAGTGAGAGAGAAACTTCGGGTGCGAGTTGCTCCCAACTTCCTTGTAATCAATTTCCATTGCAATATCATTTTGAGTGCATAGCAACATCAGACCTTAAAGCTTTTCATTTTTCAAAGTAGATCTCATTTCAGTCTCTATCTGTCATTTTATTTTTTCTCTCTTTTTTCACCCTCCAATTTTTTGCTCCCTCAAATCTTTTGCGCCCTAGGCACGCGCCTAAGTGGACCTGCGGTCACCAATAGCTTCTGAGTGGGATATCAATAAACAATCAATTAATTGCATCTAGGAATCTACTCTTGTTCATCCTTGAAATTAAGAACAAATGCTGAAAAGCTCGCCTTAGAAGATAATAACAAGCTGTATTAACCTGGCTCTTCACGTGCAGTGTACATGTCATACCCACCGCCTAACTTTTTTCTAGACTCCATCTAAACCTTTTATGGAAAATGAATAGTTCCTCGTGTAGCTGACTTTAAGGTCATATCCTTTAAGGAGCCTTAGCTTGTGGACGAATTCTAAATGCATATTTATTGATACCGCCGAGTACACTTGCCTCCGAAAGTCTGCTTACAGGCGATCATCTTTCATATTCATGCAAAGATCGCTAATTAAATGAAGCCTTTCTGAATCAATACTATTTTCTATTGATTCCTCTAACGTCGTAAATTCAAATAGCATAAACAACAATCATCTGTATATTACATAAAATAAAACAAATATTTATAACTTAAGAACGACACAAATCGTGTGCGTCAAAAGTCTGCGTACACTGAAAAAAAACGTTTACAATAATGGATTGTAACTAAAAAGTTAATACTTTTTAAGCTATTTCGTTATTTCTATAACTTTCTCAACATATTTGGCAAGGATTTAACTAGCTTAGTTGTTTCATGTGTGGATATTTTGTTCCTTTCTTCTATTCTGACAGATTTGAGCATTTCCTTGGATGTTATTCCGTTCTCCCTGATCATTCACTCGAGTAAATCCTACAACAAATGCTGTATTGTGCTTAGGTCTGGGGACTAGGTTCATTTCTGGAATTGGTTTGGGACATGTCAGAACAGCCATGGCTTCACAATGACTTCACAATGTGAGCCGTTTGCTTGGTACCTTTATATGCTGCTGAAAGTAAAAATCATTACTCACCGCAAATTTCTCGGCATATGCCCTGATATTTTACTTCAATAAGTTCAAGTAACCAATTTTGTACATTCTTGATTCAATTAATTCCAGATTACCAGCCCCAATGTACCTCTAAACATTATGCCTCCTCCTCCATGTTTGATAGTCGAAAAAGGATTCTCTTTATTAAGATCTGTCCAGGAATTTTTGCACTCATATATTTGTGCTTTTTGATGCTTAATTACAAAAACTACTTTCAATTGAATGTATTACATTTTTCTAAAAAATATATGTCCTATTAAGGTTTTTTTGGCAAAGGTCATTCTCTTAGCTCTGTTCATTCGAAAGATGAATGGCTTCTTGAGTGCAACTCGGGCATAATAGTCATCATTTTCAGTTTTCTTCGAATTGTAATCAAAGTCACCCTTTTTGCAATATCTCAGCAACACTTTTAGCTGTTTGTAAAGTTTATAGTCTTGGATTTATTTTTATAGAGAGTACTAGAGAACCCGACAGACGTTGTCCTGTACACACATGTTAAATTAAAAAATTCCAAATTTTTATGAATAAGTTTTAACAATCTGGACCGTTTTGAGTAAAATTTGGATTAAAAAGTTATTACAATATCTAACGTCATTACAAACACATGTACGGTTATCACAATTCAATCAATCGATAGCGTGTGAGTGTGAGTATACTATGAGCGAAGTTAAATGTAAAGGCTGTGTGAAAAAAAAACTTAAACTTGTTTTAATTAAAGGTGAAAAAGTTGAGACTCAAACTATTTTATAACAGGTACAATTATTAAATTGTACATAAACTTAATTTATTTTAATACCATTAGATGTACAATATTTTTGGTTAAACCTTGAGGGGTATGAACAAATAAATTCGATGGTTTTCAAACTCTGGAACACGCAATATATAATTGGCAGTGATAAAAGTAAGGATTTTCTAAATTTAAGCCACAAATCTTCATTGTTTGACCTTGTGACTTATTAATAGTCATAGCAAATGCCAAGCGAATTGGAAATTGTAAACGTTAAAATGGTATAGGTGAATATGAAGGAATCATTGGGATCTGTGGTAGAAGTACAACTTCACCTTAAAATTTTCCAATTAAAATAGTGGCTTCAAGAATGTTGCCCATGACGCCAACTTACGTCTTTTTCAATTCCTACTATTAGCTTACGATATCTATACATATTTTATTTGTTTGTTTATTTATTTATCTTGGTGGAATTTTCAATCGTTAATAAAATACATTTTAAAGCGCTCAATTGAGCTGAAATGTAATGTACATGATTATTTTAGATGACAATACAATAATTTAATTATAATTAATAAAAGTTAATTGATTAAAGCTAATTATTTAAAAAATTACAAATACAGCCACGTTGGCGACCCTTTTGGCGACTTATGTCAAAATTTGAAAAAGTTTTTTTCTCACGTGTTAAATTATTCATTTGAAAGGAAATTTTATATACACAATTGTTTTGGATGACAATACGATACTTTAATGAAAATTAAAAAAAATTAATTACCACATTTAATGTTGTGATTCTGTCCTATGTATATACATATTTATATTAATTGCAACTATTTAATAAAAAGTAGCTAAAATAAATTTTTTCTTGCTTGGTCTAAGTAGGAATTGATTTTAATTTTTTTTTATATTACTTTTGTTTATAACAATAGCGTTGTTACAACAATGCAGGTGAATGTTCAGTTGTATTTTTTGAATGTTTTTAATTAATATCTTTATTGCGATATCGGACCGAATTGTGAATCTAAACTATTCTCGAATTTACTTGAACCCACACAAAAAATTTCATCGAAATCGGTCCAGCCGTTTAGGAGGAGTTCAGTGACAAACGCACGCACAGAAGATTTTTATATATAAAGATTACAAAGCAAGATTCTCGAGGCGACACTGCAGATGGGTGGCCGTATCTTGGCTTGGACATTAAAATTTTAGTCGATTTGTAGTTTTATGAATACATTTTTATCAATGAATGTCATCTATTAACAGTTTCATTAATTGTTTTAAAATCCCCCCTTTTTTAAAGAACTATGAGGATTTTTTCTTTCAATAATATATCGATCTCTCTTCTGTTGCCTATCATGGAACCACAAAAGCTTTCAAATCTCAAATCCTAAATAAATCGTAAAAGAAGCTTATAATTACTTAAAAACACGATTTAGTACATTTTTTTTACAATGAAAGATCTTTAAAAGCCCTATTTTGTAAGTGTACGTAGACTTTTGACGTGGATGGTTGGTGATTATTTGGTGATCATTATTGTTTTTTCTCGTTAAAGTGAATTTTGTTGCTGTTGTTTGAATAAGGAAATTTTGAAGAATTGCTGACAAGTATTTTGATTTTATAAAGCGAGATTTTAACAGTAGTTGTAGCATAAACACGTAAGATGATTGCCTGTACGCAAACTTTCGGAGGCAAATGTATGTCATACCCTGCACGTGAATCACCGTTACAGTTCTGAATGCATGAGCACGTTTTAAATATCCCTTATACTATGGAATATTATTGTAGTTATGATAAAGAAATGTGTGATATTTAAGTAATTTAATAGATACAATATTTAAGAAATATATATATAGTGCAACAGTATTTTAAGATGAAAATAGTCTCTTTGCGGGGATGATGAAGAAGAAAGCCATCCAAATAATTTAACAGAGGGAGTAATTATCATCCTTGATAAAAATGACCACGTTATATTCAATGGCTAGAATATCTAATCGTTAGCCTATAACAGGGATGGCGAACCAATGGTACGCGTGCCATTGAGGGCACGCTACGCAATATTTTGGGCACTCCACCTTTCAAAATGGTTTGCATTTTAGTTCAAAATAACAAAGTTCACCATAAAGTATTCCCATCAAACGCGAGTGATTGGTCGCGGTGCGGAGGGAGCACACTCGTTAGTGTTAATGTTTTGCCTTAGTTACGTCGTGGACTACAATTGCTAATGATGTAAAGTTTATCTACACATTGCATAGTAAATTTCGTTGACGCAAATGTATTTTAAGGTTTATTTGTGTTATATATACAATTTTTAACCGTTATGTAACATGACTAGTTCAGCGAAAAAAAAACACAGTAAGTTCAAGATAGTAAGAGAAACAGAGCATTTTAAACTTGGTGGGCCGAGAAACATGGCAGGATTATTAAAAGGGACTAAGCGGTGTGTATTTTATGTTCTGGAACAATCGTATGTACAACATAGTCTGTAAAATGGATTCCAGACACATTTAACAGTTTGTAGAAGCTGGCTCATACTATTTTAACCATACTTTCTAAATATACCTGTGAGCCATTATTTTCAAAGATGAATAACATTAAAGAATCGCTTAGAAACCGTTTGGTAGATTACTCCAATTCAGCTTCATTCTGCTGAAAATAGCATATTACAATCCTAATATAAGTTATTTGTCATCTAATCTGCAACAGTAGAAGTATAATTTATAATTTAAATTACACATATAACTAAAACATTTATTACTAAGCAGTACAAAATGTATTTTTTTCATAGTTAAAATAATGAGTTGTTAGTAGTTAGTTTTATTATTTTCTCAATAATCGCAGAACGAAATTTTCGACGGCACGTCTATAACTCATTAAACATTTCTTTAGAAAAAATGGCACTTTAGATCATAAAGGCTTGCAACCCCCGGCCTATGACAATATTTTTTATGTTGTTGAACTGCGACAGTAAATGCTCAAATTATTTTGTTAAACATCTACTAAACATCAAACCAGACGCTGATTTCTTAAGTGTTTTGGATTTCGATTAACAGAAGAATGTAAAAACGAACAAGCAATGCTTCTGCAAATTTTTTTTTTCAAATTAAGGTTCAATGAAAACATCACTTTCACTCGCGGCAAAGACTGAAGAAGTGTATAAACTCTGTACTGAATGCCCTAATAAAAAGAACAAGTAAACTAAATTTATGAGTGAATAGCGTCATAAACATACAGTAGAACGTCGTTTATCCGAATCCATTGGGACCGGACACCGTTCGGATTCGCGATTGTTCGGATAACAGAACACCGAATGCGATCCATGCAGTATAGGAAACCAGACACTATGCGAATATTGAAAATCATTACATGCGAGAAACGTACTTGAAGAAAAAGAAAAATAGGCGCAAAATGTCGCAATTTTACCTTTATTGAGGAAAATAATCATTTATTTTTCGCTGTACCATTGTACACCTTCGTTTTTTCACTGCAAGGTCTCTGATTCTCTTGAGCAGCAGTAGTTGAGTAGGACAGCACTCTGTTGTTCGTACCACTTCATAGCTGTCTCTAACGTAGAAAACGCGCCAACATTTGATGGACCCTTGATTTCGTTGTTGTTGTTCTCGTTTTCATCCGTTTCATCGTCGACGGGATTGGATTGTGCTTGTACGGAAGTCACAATCTCGTCATCATTTAGAATTTGAAATCCACTGAGTCATCTCCATCCATTGCCATCCAGGTTTCTATATCTTCATCGCATTTTTGAAATCCTAGGATCGATTGGACAAAGTCGGCAATTTCATTCCTGGGGTCATCATTGTAGTCATTCTTGCCTTCTGCATTGAAAAAGGTTGACAAAAAAAAAACTGGTTCGGATATTTGACTCTGAGGGGAATAGACGTTCTACTGTATTGTATTTCCTACTTTTCTTCCCTTCTCACCTTTGTATGTAAATTTTACGGTAAAAACAGAATGTAATCACCCTTGGGTATCTGATACCCAGCGCGTTAAGTTAAGATCGTTTTTTTTCGTGAGTGAGGTGCCTGGTTAAACATATACTAAATTAAGTGATGTAACGGTTCTCTTACGTCATTACTGGGTAAACCAAAATAATGGATAAGATCTCGGAGTAATTTAAAATAGTTTTATTGACATAAAATAACACAGTTACAAAGGACAGACATTTAGACACAATACAGGTTAAACATTTAGAGAAAATAAGGGGAATTTAAATATAATACATAGTCCAGGATTGGACAGCGAAACGAGTAAAGTTCACTCGTTCAGTTCCCAACTTTCTCTGGCGGTAATACAGAGCTTCGGTCGGTAATGCTTCCGTTACAAATACCGCCATCTACATTTCGGTCTTAGTATTAAACCGTGTGTTACAGACTCCCCCTCTGGTTCCGTTGACGTCTCGGCTCGGAACCAAAAGGTAATTCCTTTTTGGGGCGTCCTCTTTTCCTAATAAGAGCAACAAATCCGGTGTTTCTTTTTGTTTCAGGTTCTTGATAGTCCTTTAAGGCAGAAACATGATAAGTTCCAAAGGCTTGGTCTGGGTTGGCCGGGTCGGCAATCATATGTTACTGGTGATCTCAAGGTGAGTATGAGGTAAGGACCTTCTCTCTTGGGCATAAATTTCCTGCTCTTGTTGTTTCGATTTATGGGATGAATGGTCACCCAAACTTTGTCACCAGGTTTATAATATTTTCTTCTTCGTTGATAGAAGTTTTCTTTCTGACAATCCTGTTTCTTTACGGGATTCAACCTGTAGGGATACGTTGCTATTGGGGGTTGATCACCCGTGTCAAAACGGTGTTCAATGAAAGGCGTGTGCTCTCCCCCTTGTTGGAAACATGCTTCATTTCTGTCCAGGAGTATATTGATTTTTCTTGCCTGTTCTGGAGATAGATTTTTACCCTTTCGAAGTTCGAATGCGCTGATTGTTATATCTTTTAATGTCTTCTTGAAGAATTTGTACTGTTTCCGAGGATTTCCGGAAAAGTGTCATTTTCCACCCTGGACGTCAAGGACGATACCAGCTGCATTGAGGAAATCAAGTCCTAGCAAAGCCTTATTTCCTTTGGCATCAGGCAATACTAGAAATTCTGTAGGGATAACTTTGCCTTCAATGTACAGGTCGACGACAGTACTCAGAGCCATAATGGTCTGTCGAATTCCATCAGCCACCATAAAGGAAATCCTCTTGTTCGTAAAGATGACATAATGCTCTTGTAGGAATTTAAACATCTTTTCACCTGCAATGGTATGGGAAGCACCGGTATCAGCATATACAGCAATCTTTTCTCCAAAAATTTTGAGAACAATTACATTTGTGGGATACAAGTTTGAATTCAAGTTGAATAACGTCATACAGTTCACTGCTGTTTCTATTTCATTAGCTCTCATGCGTTTAGGACACTTTGGCTTGATGACTCCAGGAGTCCCACATCCATAACACCTTATCGGGTTTCTTCCTTCAGTTTTGTAACCTGGGAATCTAGGCACTGTTCTTGAGGGTTCAAATGAGTGGTATTCATGGGATCCTCCAACAGGTTGATTTTTCTTCAATGGAAAGGGTTTCCTGAATTCTTCTTTCTTCTTGAAAGTCTGATTTGAATTACTTTTCATTCTATGCCTTAGGTTGTCATATGCGTCCAACTTCTCAGCCAATTCCAGAGGATCGTTCAAATCCGCCCAAATATCCAGAAAATGTTCTTTGATATTTGCTGGAGTTTTTCTTTTTATCTGATCAGCAATTATCAGACTTTTAAGTTGATCAAACGTGGTTATCTTCAACTCTTTGATCCAACCTTCAAAATAAGAACTTAATTCGAAATAAAAGTCTCGCCATGTTGAATCTGGGTTTTTCTTCTGTTGGGAAAAGTACTGCCTAAACCTATCCCCTATAACTCGAAATCTTTTGAGAAGCATTTCTTTTACCTTTTCATAGTTTTGAGCATCATCTTCATCCTCTCTTGCGATGAGCTGAGCTATATCAGGTGGCAATGAGCCAATCAGGTATGCTGTCCAAGTTTTTTCAGGGATGTTCAAGAACTTCACTTGACGTTCGAAAATTGTCAAGTATAGACCCATTTCATCTTCCTTCGAATTGAATCGGAATAATTCTATTTAACTCAAGCTTTGGGTTTTCTAGCTGTTGGCTTGTAACAGGTGCTTGTGACAGCTTCTGCATTTCAAGTTGAATTTTCATTTTTTCCAGTTCGAATTCTCTTTCTCGTTGCTGAGCCAAAACCATGGCTTTCTGTTTCTCCTCCAGTTCCGCAGCTTTTTGTTTTTCTGTTGCAGTACGTTCTTCCACAATGACGCTGAGCACATCTTTGACGAATTCCTCATCATACCTATCGCTGTTGGTTATGAGATCTTTTAGTTCAATAATTTTGAGATTGTCCGACGGAGCCAGACCCAATTCTGTTGCCAACATTCGTAAATCCTCTTTTCTGGACCTTCCCAAAAAAGCCATTTTTCGTCACTTTTAGACTATTTCAAAGTTAATTTAGTAAAGTTCAATTAAATTTAATAAATTAAAGTTCACTCAAAACTGTTAATTCTGTGATCTGAAAATATTATAGTCAAACAATACTTATGCACTTAAAGTTTCTGATACTTACAAAAAATACTCTATACTATAACACACTCTTCCTGAATGACAATATAATTCTCTAATTTCAAAATGTGCTAATTAATTTTCACATCAATATATTAATGAAATTAAAAAAAAAACGAATTCTTCATAAAAACAAATTCTTCAATATCAACTATCTTCTAATTTTGTACTTAAAAATCAAAATAATAATATATATGTCAATAATATTCATTATTAATCAAAAGAGTACAGCAATTAACATGAAATCATTTAAATTAAATCAAAGAAAAATTTCGTTTTCGTTAAATTAAATCAAAATGTTTTTAATCAAAAACAATTCAAATACGTTTAAATAGAAATACCATTCATAAATTATTTCATCCTCTCCGAAATTAACACTATTACAAACTTGTTTTCACTTAGAAGTACTTGAAATTATTTTCCAAAATTTTTTTTTTAATTAAAAAGCATAAATGTTTATACTTTATCAAAACATACAAGTTTTCAAATGTTATAGTAATACTTTCGTAATAAATCATGTACTTCACGAAATAATTATTTTTATATTAGACATAAAAAGTAAAAAAAATTATTATGGTAAGAATTGCATTCAACTTAAATTTTAATTAAAAGTTTAGTAATCAAACAAGAATCAAAGTGAAATTATTTGAATAAATACAAACCGCAATAACTTCTTGGTAATGAAAGTATATACATATGTTAATGGCATTAAATTCTTAATTAGTAAGAAAATATACATTCATAAATAACCATCAATTAGCTTTGATGAGAACAAACAATAGAATGCGAGTTTCGTTTTCAAAAAAAAGTATTAAGAATACTGACAAATAAATAAGTGAAAATATCACTTAAAATTCAATTACGTTACTATATACTGTAGCACACACAATACATACTAAGAGCAATAATATATAATCACTGTTCTTATAGAGAATAACAGAGCAAGATTATTTACAATAAACAACACTTATCTGTTCACAGGATTTCTGGGTAAAAACATTTATTTATTCGCAGGGTTGCGAATTCTCTATTTGTTGTCGGGTGACAACGCCTCAACCTAAGTGAAAAAAGTGAGAGAAAGTTGGGAATTGTGTTCGGCCGGACGTTTGGCGCCAATTTGTAACGGTTCTCTTACGTCATTACTGGGTAAACCAAAATAATGGATAAGATCTCGGGGTAATTTAAAATAGTTTTAATGACATAAAATAGCACAGTTACAAAGGACAGACATTTAGACACAATACAGGTTAAACTTTTAGAGAAAATAAGGGGAAATTAAATATAATACATAGTCCAGGATTGGACAGCAAAACGAGTAAAGTTCACTTGTTCAGTTCCCAACTTTCTCTGGCGGTAATACAGAGCTTCGGTCTGTGATGCTTCCGTTACAAGTACCGCTATCTACATTTCGGTGTCTTAGTATTAAACCGTGTGTTACAGTGAGAGAAATAAATAACCTCACTAAATTAAGTTAGATAATAAAAATGGAGAGAAAACATTGTAATATAAATTTTGCAAATAAAATTATATACAATGTTATTGAATATAAATGTAGAATTCATCCTATCCTAACAAATATTTTCCCAAAGCTCACCAGTAACAAAAAATTGGAGCAGCTGGACCAAAGTTGGCCCTTGCGCCACTAAACTCCACATTCACATTCACTTCACTTCAGTAACAAAAAACACGGAATACAAGAAGTCGCTAAATTTATGCTAGGCTAAAAAAATCGAATTCTGAAAAAAAAAATGTTTTTTGGAATACAACAAAGAATGTAGAACATGGAACGAGGACAACTGAGTTCTAATGAGAGAATATTTTTAAAATGGCGACGAGTTTCTAGATATAATCCCCACTTCCCTGATCGGGAAGCTCAGAAATGTGAGAGGTTTCGTTCGCATTCGAAAAGTAAAATTAATTTGACAAGTTGGCGGTAAACAAGAAAAGTAGGAGCTAACCTCATAAAAAAATATATTTATGATTTTAAGGAAATTTGGTTTTCGTTTTGAACCGATAATCGGAACCTTTTGTCAACTTATTAAAATTTATCTACCTATACTAATTGTCAGATTCCATTTTAAATGCAAGTTGAAATTTCATAAAATCAGCATATTCTGATACGTTTATAAAAGGATATATTCGCTATACTCTAAGGCCGGTGTGAGCGTTACGTCAATCGCGATCGTCCGGTGAACCGCCAAGACAATTTGAGGTGACCGCCTGAAGATTAGCAGTTGGTAGTTATAAACGGAAATATTCAAGATTGGCTCACAGTACGCAGACTAAGTCTCTTCTAGACTACAGATATAATTCCGAGAATTAACTTAAGACGAAAATATCTTATTTTTTAAATGTATTTTGAATTGTTTGATTATAAATGCATCATTAGATCTTATTCTATTTGTGGCTATTATTATTATGTTTGTGTGTGAATTTTGCTTTAAACGGGGTTTCAAAAAAAGTGAGTTTTTTATTTTATTTACGTAGGTAAGAACATATTCCGTGGTCTAGGGTTGAATGTCTACCATTCTCATATCCTCCCCCAATACGCAGCCAAACACTTTTTTCTTTTTTCATTTTGTAGATTGTCAAGAACAAAGAACAGTAAGAAATAAATTACTGAATAAATAATTAGCATTAATTAATAAAAAATTAGTAAAAAATACTTAATTAAATTTTACGTTCTACATACGTACAGGGGATTATAATCGATCGGGGGGAATCATGGGCTATAGAGAGAACGCCCCCCTTTGTGTGTGCCCCTAATACTGGGTGAACCGCGACACCTTGAAAAAATTAGAAATAGCTCGCACCCTGGAAAAGTCTTCCCACCTAAGGCAGTGTTCCCCAAACTTTTTATCGCCCCGGACCGGTCAACCTTTGTTAATTTTACCTCGGCCCGCTGAGGGGGAGGACGTTGATTGTTTATATTCTAGAATTTTAATTTAATTGTATACAATCGTGTGACTTCAGAATAAAATATAGCTACACCAAAAAATGAATATAAAGTGATTTAACATAAAATTTAAGGTGATTTTCATAAAAAGTAGCCCAAACCCAAGAAAAATATACCATAGTAAATTATTTAATGTTTCTTGTGCAGACCGGTAGCATTTGATCCACGGATCGATACCAGTCCACGGACCGGGGGTTGGAGACCACTGCTCTAAGGCATTCCTACCAAACCTTTTAATCGGTCACAACAATGTTTAATTAGGGTTACTTTTTAAACCAAAACTCTACTCAATCGGAAGACAAAACAAAGCTCAGAATCTGATTATAGGAAGATAAAGAATTGATCACTGTTATTATAGAGCACCGAGGCTGCTGGATGTGTTTGAAAAATATCGGTTTGATTTTCGGACTTACAGGCGTCTTTAATCCCCCCTGTATTTATGCGTATGTGCATTTATTCTTATATGTGTTTTTAAAATTTTGATATTTTAACAAGTGTTTGGTGGAGTTCAGCCAAATTTGGCGCTATAAAACTGCAACTCACTTCCTCCCCCTTCCCCTTATGCATTTCACTTTTTTTGAGCGAAGTCTAAAAAACGCATTTCTGTTTTAAATTGGCGCTTTTTACAAATTTGAAGACAAACTAATTTATAACCATCACTTAATCCATAGGCTCCCAAATTTTTTTGAACTGGTGCCTCCTTTTCTAGTGAATATTTTGATACCGCTCCCTCCCACTCCAGAGAAATAAGAGTGTACATGATAAATAAATGGTAAAAACAAGAATAACATTTTAAAAAATATTCTATTACTAATAGAATATATTATTTTAATTTAATTTTTTTGCTAAAGCCCACAATATTTTTTCACAACTTCTACTATTAGTTCACTCTCTCCCTATATTTATTTATATACACTCAGGAACATTGAAAATAGCAACCCAAGAAGAAAGCATCGGATTGAAATGAAATTTAATACACATAATGTCACAGATGAAAGATTCACTTGATCTCAAAAAACAAGACAATTAAACGAATACAGGGTGTACAACGACACAAAAGCTGGGCAACTTCAATAGCGCGTTGGACCACCTCCAACAGCAATACATGCTGCCACACGGTCCGGCATTGAGTTGATTAGACACCTTATGTTGGCCTGAGGCAGATGGGCCCCAAAATCTTGAACAGCCAACTCTAAATCATGTACAGAGTCACACGAAGTCATCTGTCATTTTAGCTGATTCCACACGCGCTCTACAGGGGACAAATCGGGGGAGAGGGCCGACCATGGAAGAGTCTGAAAATGGCGTAGGAAGTTTTGAGCAACTCTTGCTGTATGCGGACGAGCATTATCTTGCTGGAAAATTGCCCCTGGGAGACCATTTAGGAAAGGTCCTACATGGGGTCGAAGAATATCATCAACGTAACGTTGGCCCGTTAAGGTTCCACGCATCACAATTAAAGTGGACCGGCTATCATAGGTTATGGCTCTCCAGACCATTACATCTTCTGTGCGGGCAGTGTGACGTAGAACAGTCGGGGGAAATAATACCGCTCACCAGGGCGCCTCCACACCCGTACACGGTTATCATCTGTCCCCAAAACAAACCGAGATTCATCACTAAACACAACCTTTTCCCAATCTGTGACATTCCACATTGGTCTGGCTTGGCACCACTGTAGGCGCAGTTGCCGATGTTCCGGTGTTAAAGGGAGTGCACGGAAAGGACGCTTGGAGTTAAGATTTGCTTCTGCAAGGTGTCTGGAAATTGTTTGTGGAACGATTTCTACGCCTACATCTGCTCGTATCGTTGAATGAGTCACTGTGGGCTCCACAAGTGCTTGCCGCATGATCCTTTGATCCTTTGATCCTCTTTCCTCGTGGTCTTCCTGGTCGCTCCAGACCCGGTTTTCCGCGCGTGGGTACCTTCTCGTGTCCACTGCTCCCATCAATTTCTAACGGCACACTCCGAACGATCTACCTGGCCAGCAGCACGGCATGTCGACCAGCCTGCAGTTTTCATCCCGATGATCAGGCCTCTCTCAAACTCGCTTAACTGTGAGAAATGTCTTCTAGCACATTTACCTGGCATGTTTCGCTTACCAAACTCTTCCTACAATCGGCGGGTAATCGTCAGGTTTATGAATCTTCGAATTTGCGCTGGCTTATATAGCACCCTCTTCCTGATTGTAGCGCCACCTCGGAGTGTATGAGCATGCGTATTGGCACAAAACTTGGATCATTTGCATATTACATTACGCTGTACTTATTTGCAAAGTTTCGCGATTGTACTTAGCTTCCTTCTTGGGTCGCTATTTTCAATGTTCCTGAGTGTACACTGCTGGCCACCGTAAATGCAACACCCTGAAGGAAGCATGCAATTAACATGACATTTACAACATGCATTAGCGGAGTGGAGATATACAAATGATTAGAATTTCAGCGCAGACACACATCACGCGCGCCTGTGGCGCCACCTCAAAGCGCTATTTAAGGCTTGCAGATTTCGATGATTTCAAGTTCGGCAATTGTGTTTTTCTTGTGGTTTTTCAAAAAACGATCAGTTATGTCTCGTAGAAAACAGCGATCAGCTTTTGATCAAGTATCCGAGTTCTACAGAGGAAGGATAGTGGCTTACCGAGACTGTGGAATATCTTTCAGGGAAGTCGGTAGTCGTGTTGGATGAAACCAAACAACTGTAATGCGGATATGTGATCGTTGGATGCAGGACGGTACGACGGACTGACGTAACCAATCGCACCCACCTCAGTGCACCACTTCACGTGAGCACAGGCAAATTGTGCGCATGACAGTGACGGATCACTCAGTCACATCACGACTCTCACCAATGCATGACCACATGTGGCACACATTGTCCAAAGATTCTTCATCAATCACCAGATTGAATTGCTTCCCTGGCCGGCTCGCTCTCCGGATCTTTCGCCGATAGAAAACATGTGGTCCATGGTTGCTCAATGATTGACCCAGATTACACCCCCAGCTGCCACACCAGAACAACTTTGGCAACGTGTGGAAGCTGCTTGGTCTGCTGTACCCCAGGACCACATCCAAAGTCTCTCTGAAGGAATGCCGAGGCGTGTGGCAGAGGTGATCTCCAACAGTGGCGGCTACTCTGGCTACTGATTCTGGCAGGAACCCCACTTCACAGCAGTCCATAAATGTAATCATTTGATTCTTGGTCAACATGTTATCTACAAAATAAATTTTGTTGTGCTATCTCTTGTCTTTCTTGGTGTTGCATTTACGGTGGCCAGCAGTGTATTTTAGTCGTAGATAGTATATTGTTAGAACTGAAACGCTATTGAATTTCTTCTGTATTTCAAAGAGAGGGATAAAGTTATACAGTGGGTGATCGGTTAACGAACACTTTCACGAAAGATTTTTGTGTTCGGATAACGAACACTTTCAAGAAAGATTTTTTTTGTTTGGACAAAGAACACATATTTGGAGATGATCAGGGAGACACCCCTGAAATTATGGATGAAATTTTGACAACTGCTAGAGATCTGGAATTGGAGGTGAACGAGAATGACATAGAAGAGCTCATAATGAGACATGAAGATGAACTGACGATAGAAGAACTCCAAGAAATTTTGAATGAAGAACACCAAGAAACACAGCAAAATGTGTCTCCTTCTGAACAAGAGGAAGACGAAAGAGGACCAATGCTGCCATTAAAGATCTTTTGAAAAAGTGGGAGGCTGTCAGAGCAATGGTCTTAGAATGGCACCCAAACCAAGCTGATGTCAGTAGGGTTAGGGATCTTTATAACAACAATGCTATTAATTAGTTACGAAAAATCCTGAAAAAGAGAGAAAAGCAATCGACATTGGACATGTTCTTCAACGCCCCATAAGCAAAAAAAAATGAAAAGGACTGATTAATATGCAAGACTATATACATGTATATGTATGTATTATTTTTTAAAAAACATACTAAGAAATTATACATTTTTTAAAATTTAATTTTTAGGGTCTCCAGAACGAATTAATCGATTTCACATAGAAGTCTATGGTGAATCGATGATCGGTTAACGAACAATTCGGATAGCGAACATAGTCTTGGAACGGATTATGTTCGTTAACCGACCACCCACTGTAGTTTATCTGTTGTAAGGACAAGCAGGGGTTTTCAGTGGTCCATAATAAACCTACTCGTACACTACAGAAATCATAAACAGCTAGATATACATTGGAAAGGGGAAAAAATGCTGAGTATGCAAGTTGGCCCCAATTTAGTCTTAGTTTACTACTAGTTGAATCTACAAGTAATGGAAAAGAAATATATGTACGTATAAGTCGTATCATTAAATACCCATCGAAGCTAGCGGGTAACGGCTAGTTAATTTACAAGACAGAAATATGCCAGTTAATAGAGGCTTTAGATTACTATTATATTTACATTATGGAAGTGATTTCCAAAATTTTATTTTTGAGTTATCGATTTTTCTACATACGCTATCTATTTATGAAGGTGGACTGGTTCCAAATCTCACACACAAATATAAATTTTATCTTGGATAGGCGATGATCTCGCAATTATATATATATATATATATATATATATATATATATATATATATATATATATATATATATATATATATATATGAATGATACCAAAGCTCACTGCCTACTTTTCCTAATTCACATTGCACTGAAATTCCAATATAAAAAAATACAGCATACTTCAATATTTGATATGAAGGTTCTTCAACGAAATCAAAATTTGAAACCGTGGCACGATTGAATGAGTGAGAGTAAAATAAACGCCGCTTTCTAGCCTCGGTCAAGTCACAAATTTCTAATTCTTTAGTGATGTAATAAATATGAAATATAATTGTTTGTGAAAAGTAACCTAAAATATAATATAATATATTTTCATTAATATTTTTAAATCAGGCCAATTTTATTTTTAAAAAATCTACTCGTTTTTACAATACTTAATTATACATTGTTTTAAAATTAATACTTTTCATTTTTCAACTTTTTTTATAAGTTAGAAAGATTTCACTTCTCATAACAGTTTTCGGCAATATATGTAAACCTATATGTAACAAACTGCATTTTGAGGAATAATTCCTTTTAGTTAGCATATACATTAATTTTTATTTCATTAAAAATATATTTTAATAGGTATTATTTTTTAAAAGGGCCGTATGTAGTAGATGAGTGGTTGTTCAAATCCTGATTTTACCAGAGGTGAAATTTTGCAAGTTTTAATTATTACATGAAATGGTTTTTTTTCTTAGAATTCTTGGGTGGAGCTGTATTTAAATTAGAGAATACCAGGTAGCTTATACAAGTGAAAGTAACTTTATTCTGACCGCATGTAACTTATAACTTTAAAACATATTCCCAAACCAATACATATTACGATATTCCAAAGAGAAATTAGTTTGAAAGAAAAAAAGGCTTGTCATTTTCAATTGTTTTACTTAAGAAATCCTTTTGATAGCTATTCGTTAATTTTTAATTATTAAATTTAGGAAACGTATACTAACTTTTCATGTTGCATAAAATAAAAGGAGGGATGGTATTACTATAATTAATTTTATTTCAACAAATTAATTTATCTCGGCATTTTTTGACATCACAGCACATGTAAATATAAAAATATGACCAACTACACATGTATATAAAAATATTGTAAATGTTTCATACTTCAATTTTTCTTACATTTTCATTGATATTTACACAGTATCAACTATCTGAAGAATATATATGCCATCACATAAGTAGTTTTTCGTGATTGTTTATATATAAGTTCTGCAAAGTAAATTCGAACAGCTGTGTTGGGTCAGTATTCAAGTTTTATCTTAGATTAGAGTTTTTTCAGAATTTAACTTTTTTAAATCTTAAAAAAATGATTATATCTTGAACCCTGAGATGCATGAGCCCAGTGTTAAGTTCCCAAGCAAGTTTGATACTCGTTTTATCGACCCACTGAAGGGATGAGTCAACCTTGCAAAGCCCGGGGTTTGAACCTCGGACCTGTGGTCTGGAAGCGCGATGCACCAACCACTCAGCCACTGGGCTTCAAATGCAATCAAGCGTAAAATAAATGCATTACACATCCAAATTCAAATTATTTACACTATTTTTACACAAAATTCGTAACAATATTTTCAATACAATCGAATTCATATGCTAAGATACCAATAATTTATATATATATATATATATATATATAGAGAGAGAGAGAGAGAGAGAGAGAGAGAGAGAGAGAGGGAGAGCGACAGTATATATATTCATATAACATCATGAAATACCTAGGGACGGGTTACGGCTAGTCAATCAATAGTTGAAAGCAACTAGTTCACATATGTTTTTCATTTCCAAAGTTTTTAAACCTTTTTCTTTTGTTAGACAATATTTCTAAGACATTATGATCGAAAAAAAGGGAAATTCCCCCCCAAACCACTTTAATATACGCATGCTCAAGTGCACACCCAAACACATACATACACATGTACAAACATAAACAGAAACACATGTACACACATACACACGCACATGCATATTCACATACGAGCAATAAGGCTTTTCATCAATCTACAAATAATGTTTATGTAAATCAGTGCTTCTCCAACTTTCCATGTTTGCGACCCAATATTCCATCATAATTTGCCTCGCTCTTCCCACCGTACAATAACGATGTATTCAATTCAATAATATGATATTTTGACGTTAAACCATCAATACGACTTTAACCCCTTAAATCCCCCCAACGTATATAAACGTCTCACTCGGCCAGTGTATTAATTGTCCCAGACGCATATATACGTCCTACCGAAATACTATCTTTTCTGTGAACTGCTATCCATAAAATTATTCCGAAGGCTTTGGAAAATAATAGAATGGCCTTGACAGTGTTTGCGAAGGATTTTCTTATTTCAGAGGATGTACTTATTTATTCCTTGTCTTTAACTTAGTACCGTTCAATTAATTATAAAATAGATTTTACAGTACTGATACATTTATAAGTGTATTATAGTGTAAATGAGTATTTGATTTTTTATTATATCAGAATCTCTCTATTTGTTTGTTTACTTTCAGAAGTTAATAAATATTTTAAATAAACTTTTGTTTCCGACTTTTCAATAGGCTCGTGCCACCCAGGTAGGGTTATCACGCCCCCTTAGGGGGCGCGCCCCACAGTTTGAGAAACACTGATGTAAATAGTTCCCCTTTGTTTTAGGAATTCCTTTTACTAACAAAATTTCCTTTTGATGTTAAAGCATTGCAGTCCTTCGAAACCAATTATTTGTATTAAAACTATTTACACGGAGGAATTTTGAAACAGTATGAAATTGTTTCCGACATCTTTTACGATTGAAATATTTTTAATTAAATTTATCGCGAATTTCCATGCCTCTGGAATCAAACTCTTCATTTTACATGCGTAAAAAGGAAGGGGGGAGAGAGAAAGTAACCCGTCTTTTAGTAATGTTTTGTGATTTTTTTTTATATAAATGGATCAATTTTGAAATCAAAAAGATTTTTTTTTCCGGTCATCGTCAACTTTTTGAAGGAATAAATTGATTTTTCAATTCCTACTATTAGCTCACACTCTCTATATATTTATTTATTAATCTTCGTGGAGTTTTCAATCGCTAATAAAATACATTTTAAAGCGCTAATTGATCTGAAATTTTATGTACATGATTATTTTGATGACAATATAGTAATTTAATTATAATTAATAAAAATTAATTGATTAAAACTAATTATTTAAAGAATTATAAATATAGCCACGTTGGCGACTTAGCGACCTTTTTGACGATTTGTGTCAAAACTTGAAAATGTTTTTTTTCTCACGTTTTAAAATATTCTTTTGAACTGAAATTTTATATACACGATTGTTTTGGATGACAATAGGATACTTTAAAGGTAATGAATAAAAATAAATTACCGCTTAATGTTTTGATTCTGTCCTATGTCTATACATATTTATATTAATTGCAACTATTTAATAAAAAATAGCTAAAATAAAATTTTTCTTTGATCTAAGTAGGAATTGACTTAAAATTTTTTATATATTACTTGTGTGTGTGTGTGTTCCTTGTCAGGTTCATTAACTCTTGGTGCAATAAAATGTTTCTTGTGTTCACCTGATTGACGGTGTCAGATCGAGGCCCGCGAAATTCATCGTGGTAAGTGGCTAGTTTTCGTAAGTCGTTAGTCGCAGCTATGAGCACCATTCAGGGAACAGCGACTAACTTACACACTCATCACGATATTTCCAGAAGTATGAGGCCTAAAAATTTGAAATTTGGTAGGCATGTTCCTCTTAGGGAGTTGCGAAAATCGATCCCCGAGGGAGGTACGAGGGATTAAGGGCGTCATAGGTAAATATATTTCCATTTTTAACTGTTACTCCTACCTACTTTAAATTTGGAAATTATGTTCTTTTGTTGAGTTGGGATCCGTTAAAAATGTGTGAGCAAATTGCATCTGAAGTTTCTCTCTGACCATCTGGCCTACGTATGGGTGTGGGAGGAATGAAAGCAGAACCAGAGAATTCCATAATCACAATTATTTATTTAGTCATATAACCTTAACCAACAGCAATCTATTCTCAAAGTGAATGTCAAATGAGTAGCACGGAGAAAGCAATGATTACTAAGAAAATATGCGGAATCAACTTATTTAACTCAACCTAATCTATCGTTGATTACTAGCCTCAAATCTACTAATCCAACACAGTGGCGAAACACCGCTCATAATCTTCACATGCGAAAGTAAACCTTCTTCAATCTTACCTGCGTTGCGAATATAACTGCTTCCAACTACCTTCTTTAGAATTACAAAACTCTGGCTTTATATAGTCAAACTAATCTGAATATTGCGGTTTCTTCTTGAGAGGGATAGCCGTGAATTAAACGTGAATGCTGGCCCAAAGATTTCCTTAGAGGATTAGTGAGAGGACGCGTATAGATTCGTCACAAATAAGTATTGCTAAAATCAACTTCCAAAGGGGTAGTTATAATGGAAAATTCTTGATTGTGAACTTTTAGAGCTACATATGAGAAATTTGTTAAGCGTGTTTTTTTTTGTTTGTTCAGTTGAAGTCCGCTAAGAATGGGTCTCCCGGAAATCGATTCTTACGGGGCATATCGATGAAAAAAAATCCGTTTTGAACTATTAGGCTAGACCAGTGCTTCTCAAACTTGCTATATTTGCAACACAATATTCAATTATCATTTTCATCGTGCCTTCCTCCATACAATATCAATGTATTGAATTCAATAGTGCTATACTTTGACGCTAAAGTTACAATACGGCATTAACCTCTTAAGGGCCACCGGCGTATATCAACGCCTCGTTCAGACAAAGTATTAATTACCCAAGACGTATATATACGTCTTTCTAAAGTACGATCTTTTCTCTCTATGCATTGTTTTCCATAAAATTTTACCGAAGGCTTTGGAAGGCAATGAAAAGACCTTACAGCGCTTGCGAAAGATTTACTTATATCAGAGGATTTCTTATTTTTATTCCTTCCCCCCATACATCACATACGCGCGTCTACGCGGAAAATAGGGGCGTTGGGGAGCTAATAGCGTAACTTTTAATCGGCAGTTAAGGGATTAATTATAAACCGTAAAAATAATGAAGATAATTGTTAGTTTTTGTACATAATTTTATAGATGGCAAGTCACTGGTGATTATTAAACTTGTTCTTAATTTAGTATTGTTAAATTAATTACAAACTGCATTGTGCAGTACTGATACATTTATAAGTGTATTATATCACTGTAAATGCGTATTTTATTTTTTATTATGTCAATGTATTTTGCTTGTTTACTTTCAGCAAATTAATATTGTTTTTTAAATAATCTTTTGTACTCGACTTTTCAGTAGGTTCGCGCCCCCCTCGTACCCCCTCGCGCCTCCCCTAGGGAGGTGCGCTCCCACAGTTTGAGAAACGCTGACTTAGAGATTCAACACGGTAAGCACGTTTATTTGGTTGAGTAGAGATCCCCTAATAAGGGGTTGGGGGAAAATCCATTTTGTGAGTGAGGGTGATAGGAGTATACAAGATAACTCTACTTAAATTTTAGAAATTCCTGTCCTGTCCTTTTTAAATCAAGTGGTGGTAAAATCCTAGTCTGGCACACTGCTGTTTTTGGCTCCATTTTTTTCGCCAAATGGCGCCAATAACCTGTTTCGAAAACGACGTCATGGAAGAAAACGAAAAAAATCGAAATCGGGGTTGACGGTCTCAGCTGGTGATCAAATACCCTAAGAAAATGGGGTTTCCGTAATGATGTCAGGGCCGGAAACGAAGGAAAAGGGATGGGGGTGACGGTCTCAGCACCTGTTTAAAAATCCTAAAAAACGGGGGTTTCCGTAATGGCGTCAGGGACGCTAAAACACATGTATTTACACAAAAGCATAAAATAAAGAAAAGGGCAAAAAGAGAATTTCTACGAGATAAAGCCAGTAAAATAAGGGAAAAATAGCATTTTAAAATTGTAAAAAATCCCTTACCACCGTGTTTTTAATTTTTAAATCATTCACTACAAACTCATTCATACTCTTGCCAAACCAATACCTGGTTAATCGCAAGATCACACAAATAATCAATCTACTGTGACTAAACCACATACCTTTTCTTACACTCCGGCAAACAAAGTGGGGATTCTCTTTCGACTGGACTCTACATTCAAAACCATCAATCGAACCCTTTCGTTCAACCAAACGCATATCCTTTTTTACATTTCGGACACTCATATCTAGGGGAATTAATCCTTCTTTCATAGCAATCTAAAACAGCCTTATTCCCTTGCTCTCCAAGCAAAACAAAAAATCTTGTGGTTGCCTTGCTTTCAAGCAATTTTATTTCGCAAGCCATTCTAACCGGTGGAAAATCAAGCCAAAAATCGGAACACGTGGGGAAGAAAGTAAGAGCAGGGGTGAACTCGACGTGTTGCAGCAGGGTCAAGAGCGAAAATGGACGATGTTCACTTTTCACCCGATTTTTTTTGCTTGACCTGTTTTAGGGTTGCCATATTGTAAACTTTATCGCCAAAATTTTTGGCGCCAAAGATTTTGTCGCCAAGCAATGTGCTTGACTAGGATCCACCCTCAAGTGGTCAGTGTTATAAGAATGTTTTTCAATAAAATCTAACGCTTAATGCTAGTTTTAAACACGCATCTTAATTTTTCATAAACAGCTCTGGCGTAGCTGGACTTGAGTGTGGGCCCTATATCAAATTTCTTTAGGGGCCCTTTTACTGGAGAAATAAATAAAAATGGTAATATTAATAATCCTATATGAGTGTCAAAATATTACACTTGCTGGGGCCCCTTTACCTTGGGGGCCCAGTATCATTATCACGGCTCATACGGCGGTAGCTACGCCCCTGATAAACAGTATAAATTGATACAATGACATGAAATATCCAGCGAAGTGGACGCGTAATGGCGAGCATGTCTATTAATACAATAAAATGGGTTTTTTTTATTTATGTCCATATATTAGAAATTATTAATATCACTTAACAATTCACGATTCTATGAAATATTTTTTTATTTATAGAAAAAATGTTTTCTTATAATTGTAATAATAATTAACCAGGATTAATCAAGATACGAGAAGAAAGTTCATTTTTCGTTTTTCCTCCTACAGTTTTTTCGATACTGAAATGAAAATTGGAGAATTACAAAATTACGTTCCCATTTAAAAAAAATTAAAACAGTGAGAATGACAGAAAAAGTATTTAAAGGCAATACAGATTTAAAAAAAATGTTTAAAAAATAATAGTAAATAAAAGGTGCCATACCCCTCCTAAATTGGAGAAAAGAATCACAAAATCGAATAATAACCGCCAATAACATATAAGTCTTTTAGAACAGAAGTAGGCTATCCCAAAATAGCAACTAGCCGCGCAGTTCATCGTTGCTCATGTGGTCGCGAAGGAAACGGACTCGTGGCATGCTTGTCATGAGCTCGAGCCTATTACCGCTATAAACCCGAAGTGCAGAGAAGGCCCATGCACGTTAAATTTGTCGAGAGCTCAAACGTCCTCCCGTTGGTGTGGTGTGATAGTTAGGAGAGGGTGGTGCCAGCTCAAGTGTCGTCCTCGTCACTTGACCATGGTTCAGAATTTACAAGGCCTGTCACCAAAAGCCCTCGAATAGCTGAATAGTGCGAAGTTAATATTCATTCACTTACTCAGTCACCGCCGTTGCTCGTGCTATCCCAAATAATATTTCATTCCCTGGCCCAGAACAATGAGGTCTCATGCCACATGTCCAACATTACCCTCTAAATAAGGCCTGGCCTTCCCAAATGGTTTCGCGGGCCACTTTCATGAACTTCAACTTTACAGCGAACTTCACATAAGATACATTTCACATTAAATAAATTTAAATACTTATAACTTTCAAAAAGCTGGAAGACAATTCTGATCCCGATTAAAGATAAAAACAAAAATGTTTACGCGAGAAGTAGTTTATAATTTACGTTAACTCGCGCCACATTCAGCTGTGCAGCCCGCTGGGTGACATTATACACTGCAGAACCAAAAAACTGGCACAGGCGTGCGTATGCAAACAAAGAGATACGGAACGAATCACCGTACAGTGCTGCGGTCGGCAAGGCCTATATAAGACAACGAAAGTTTAGCACAGTTGTTAGATAGGTTACTGCTGCTGCAATGGCAGGTTATCAAGATTTTAAGGGAGTCTGAGCGTGGTATTATAGTCGGTGCACGAGAGATGGGACATAGCCTCTCCGGGGTAGCAATGAAATTTGTATTTTCCCATACGACCATTTCACGAGTGTACCGTGAATAGCGGGCATTCGGTAAAACATCAAATCTACGACATCGCTGCGGCCGAAAAAAGATCATGCTAGAACCGGACCAACGACGATTGACGAGAATAATTAAACGTGACAGAGACGTGCAACCTTTCCACAAATTGTTGTAGATTTTAATGATGGGCCATCAACAAGTGTCACCGTGTGAACCATTCAACGAAACAACATCGATAGGGGCTTTCGAAGCCGAAGGCCCACTCGTGTACCCTTGTTGACTGCACGACACAAAGCTTTACGCTTCGCTTGGGCCCGTTAAGGTATCCGACTTCGTTCGGAACCGTGATTACAAAAAAGAGCATAAATGGATGATTTTCATGAT
>BMAU01009455.1:0-12542 GCA_019973935.1 Trichonephila clavipes | reverse complement strand
TATAAAATGTAAATTAAATAATATATAAGATGGAAAAAAATTAAATTTACCAACTTAAGTATCGCATATTTAGATTCCTTTAAATTTGATTTGATGTATATTTTTATGTTAAAAATTCGTATTGGATACAACAGTATCGAAAATAAATAACATACAAACTCATATTTGACCCATAAATACTCATAAATAAGTGCATTACACACTCGTCTAGCTGTTATATTCTCAAATTTGATCCAGTAACAGGTTCAAACATGAGTATGCGATATTTACAATTTTGAGTACGTAGTCGTTGCCAAAGATGAGAATGGGCTTTTGTCAAATTTGAGTATGTTTGCATCGGAACTATTTTGAGTATGTGACGTATTCAAAAGTGAGTATTTTGTACTCCGTTCTGAATACCGGTTTTTCGCAGTGCAGATGTGCTGAAAATTAATGACATGTAACTATCAAACCAGTACCGCCCACTTTAAGGTTGTTTTCTCACAATATCAGTGGAATTAAAAGGAGACATACTCAAAAATGAGCATGTTGACATACTCATTTTGATAATGAGTATGTTTGTATCAGATTTCTCCGCATGCCTTGATCGAATTGTTTCATTACATGTACTCAAAACCTCCAAATGTTAATTAATGCTCTCGGACAAATTAAAAAAACATATTAAGGTTACAAAAACTCTTATAATACACTGGCTACATATATTTTGAAAATTGGGGTTCAACAACAACTTCAATCCTCTTAAATCTTCCAAACTATATTTCGTAACTACCACGTTACACGTGGAGGAACACATATTAAAATGAGTACTCGATATTCTTTGCTGTTATTTTACTTAACTGATTTCCCTTGTTTGTAAAACTAAAAGAGAATAATTTGTTTTTCATATAAGATAAGTTAATTAAGTTGGTAAAATTACTAATTACACAAAAACTTTATCTATACTATTACACATAGGAAACTACTAAAACCCCATTTTAAATTCTGCTTTGAAAGGTGTCTCATCCAATGACCATTATCTTACATAAATAAAACTATTGTTTTGCAGTAAAATGTTCTTGTATGAATTGCAGCATTAACATGTTTTAGTATGTAGTATGGTTTTACCAATTGACTGAACATGGTTTTAAGTTCTTATCAATTCTATCAATGAATAAATTTAAGCAAAGGGGTAGCAAGCAGGGTTGTTGATTGGGAAGAGAGGAATCTAAGTGAAAACCTTTAAAAAAGAAGATTTATATCACATAATCTCTAGCTTATACTAGCGCTTTTGTCGTTGTATCACAGTTTTGTACAAATATATCTGGTGTTGTTGCAAGGAAAGTCTTCTTAAATATATTTTGTTTTCTTGTATTTAAATTATTTAATGTAACTTTTTCTTAATACCTGTATACTTAATTTTGTTATTTTAAATTTTTAATTGTTTTAATTTTCTTTTTAGACTCAAAGTAATGTGATTAATAGAACTATTTGTTCATTGCTATTCTGATTCGCTTACAAAAATAGATTTTTATTCTTAAATTCATTGCAGTATTGCTAATGATAGTTTTACTATTTACTTAGTTCTATAAAAATTTGTCCTTTTTCTACATTTTGTTTAATTTTAGTGTAGGATTTCTCTTTCTCTCTCTCTCTCTAAGTCTATTTTTTAAAAATATTACATGTTTCATTTTAATACTTCAACTAGGATAGGAAAGAATCACGTATTCATTTTTGAAGAAAGATATGGCAGAGGAGAGGGGAGGAGCCCCACTTAGATCGAAGCTAGGAACTTTACTTTTACGACGTATCGGTAGGGGAACGAACTATCGCGTTTCAGAGTGGTGGAGGAAGAGGGGAAACATCCCTCCTTTTCTTTTTATAGTAATGTATATCGCGGACGACCTTGTACGAGCAGGATTTCCGACTCGAGAGGAAAACAGCCGAAGGAACGTTGCATACTAGAGCATAACGTTCATTCAAGTTCACCCTCCAGCAAATCGTGCCAATAGAAGTTATTATTTCAAAAATAATTTTGGGGTCCATGAGACTAGTGGCTCAATTTTAAAAAAAAATTAAATGAAGTGGGAACCACACAGATGTTACCTATTTAACAGACTTATTTACTAAATTCAATTAGATTAATTTGTATTTATAAGGTAACAGCATAAGAGTTTTATTAAATGAAGGACCCTTTCAGCGTTTCTTTCCAGAATTAAGCTAAATCAATATAATATTGAAGGTAGCGAAATTTTTCAATTTGCCACAAACAATTTGTCAGGACGTTTTAATCTACGTTTAGAATAGACTTTGAAACTAGGTTTTGAGAATACTTTGGCTATGGTAATACAACATTGGATAATCAATTCATATGGTCACATCGAAAATAAAAGTTTCATATTACAATAGGAACTGATCGGAATAGGCACTAACGAAGATCTTAAAGTTTAGAAACGGATCTGTGCAATTTTACCTCTTAAAAGACATACCTGTTATTAAATCCAAATTATGGAATAAAGTGCGAAAGTTTTTAATCATTTTTCATAGTAAGAAATTTCAACATGGTTGCCAATCTTCGAAATAGAAGAAAGAAAGAATGAGGGGGGACTGGTCACTACTAACAGGGGAAATTTAAGGTTAAACCTGACAAGACATACCATATGTTGAAATTTTGTTATTGAGAGAGAGAGAGAGAAGCACCAGATTCATTCTTCCCATTAAAAAAATTATTTGTTGCTCAGTTATTTTATGTATTAATTAAATTTTTAATCTATAATTAATTATGTGCTTTTTAAGTTTTAAACACTATACTTCTCTACTGTTAGAAATTTAATTCCTTCAAAGTAAGTAGCTCTATATTAGCTGTCAAAAAGATATTAAAGTTGATAAATTTGCAAAAATTCAATATAGGTAAGCAAGGGTCTACCCAAACCGAAAAATATAACAAGGGGTCTATGAGACAAAAATATTTGGGAGCCTCTGCTTTATACCATAAAGGAATTAATCTCTTCGTGCCCCTTTCAGTTATTTTCTGAAGAAAACTGTGTGAGAACCCCCTGGGTTCTCACACCTGACACTAAGATTAATTTGAGACATGGAATGAATAGACGCCATTTGTATAATAATTAATTATATTTGTTCACTTAGTTCAAATATCAAAATTCTAATGACAAATAGTAAACTATATGTCTACGTCAAAAAGAGATTTGCCTTTAATATTAAATTAAATTACGAAATACGAAATTAATCAATAACTACACTCAATATCAAAAGGGTTTACCGGAATAGGAGGTCTGAGAAATACACGCAACATGAATCATTAGCTTTCATTAAACTTGAACTAATTTTATTAAACTAACGCTTGTGGTAAGCGGTACTAAGCTAGAATATATCACCTGGTTGTACTTATGATCACTTCAGGTAGATAAATCCTCCTAAGGCTTCTTCGCTGAATGATAACAGCAATACTCCAATATCTTAATCCAATTGAATCCTGCAAATCTCGTCACTACTGCTGGCTCAATCACCTTCTTCTACGCTAACCTACAACGCTCTCCTTAAATACCTTATCTGCTTTGCATATCCCATTTTCTTCTTTTAGAGGTGATTGGAAATATACGCGAATTTACAATCCCCAAAGACGCGTAAGAATATTAGTGGAAAGATTCCGTAAAGATTCGTCACAAATGCAACAACTCAGTTTCATGCGAAATAAATAATAAAAGCAATATTTTGCATGTTTATAAATGCTGGTCTATTCCCACCTTCACACCTATTCGAGGTATTTTTTTTTTTTAATTTTAGGCTTTTACATTGTTATACACTCAGAAACATTGAAAATAGCGACAAAAGAAGAAAGCATCGGTTTGAAATGAAATTTAATACACATAATGACACAGATGAGAGATTCACTTGATCTCAAAAACAAGACAATTAAATGAATACAGGGTGTAAACGACACAAATACTGGGCAACTTCAACAGCGCGTTGGACCACGTCCAGCTGCAATACATGTTTCCACACGGTCCGGCATGGAGTTGATTAGACACCTTATGTTGTCCTGAGGCAGATGGGCCCACAAATCTTGAACAGCCATTTCTAAATCATGTACAGAGTGACACGATGGCTTCTGCCGTTTTAGCTGATCCCACACGTGCTCTACAGGGGACAAATCGGGGGAGCGGGCCGGTCATGGAAGAGTCTGAAAATGACGTAGGATGACTTGAGCAACTCTTGCTGTATGCGGACGAGCATTATCTTGCTGGAAAATTGCCCCTGGGAGAACATTTAGGAAAGGTCCTACATGGGGTCGAAGAATATCATCAACATAACGTTGGCCCGTTAAGGTTCCACGCATCACAATTAAAGTGGACCGACTATCATAGGCTATGGACCCCAGACCAATACACCAGCTGTGCGGGCAGTGTGACGTAGAACAGTGTGGGGGGAATTGTACCGCTCACCAGGGTGCCTCCACACCCGTTCACGGTTATCATCTGTCCCCAAAACCAATCGGGATTCATCACTAAACACAATCTTTTGCCAGTCTGTGATATTCCACATTGATCTGGCTTGGCACCACTGTAGACGCAGTTGCCGATATTCCGGTGTTAAAGGGAGTGCACGGAAAGGGCGCTTGGATTTAATATTTGCTTCTGCAAGGTGTCTGGAAATGGTTTGTGGAACAATTGCTATGCCTACGTCTGCTCGTGTCGTTGAACTGTGGGGTCCTCAAGTGCTTGCCGCACGATTCTTCGATCCTCTCTCCTCGTGGTCTTCCTGGTCGCTCCATACCCGGTTTTCCGCATGTGGGTACCTTCTCGTGTCCACTGCTTCCAACAATTTCTAACGGCACACTCCAAACGATCCACCTGGCCAGAAACACGGCGCGTCGACCAGAATGCAGTTTTTATCCCGATGATCAGGCCTCTCTCAAACTCACTGAACTGTGAAAAATGTCTTCTAGCACGTTTACCTGGCATGTTTCGCTTACCAAAGTCTTCCTACAATCGGCGGGTAATTATCACGTTTATGAATCTTCGAATTTGCGCTGGCTTATATAGCACCCTCTTCCTGATTGTAGCGACATCTCGTCGTGTATGAGTATACGTATTGGCACAAAATTTGGGTCATTTGCATATCACATTACGCTGTACTTATTTGCAAAGTTTCGCGATTGTACTTAGCTTCCTTCTTGGGTCGCTATTTTCAGTGTTCCTGAGTGTATCTACTCTTCCCCGACATCCTTAATCTGATAGCAAAATTTATGTTGGAGCCTACAATACCGTATAAAAACGATTTTTTTTAATAGCGGCACTGGGGATCAGTGCTTAATAAAAGCGTCTCAAAAAGGATTTTGGCGAAAGTTTCTTCACGAAAATATCTAATACAGTTAATCGAATAATGTTTGAATTCAATATAAATTTGAGGAAATTGAAAATTTTAATTTAATGATAACCTTAGAATTTAGAAAAACAAAATACGGAAAAGGAGGATATGGATAATAAGTGATTTTTGCCTATAGTTTTACAACGCTTATAAACAATGTTCGTTTTCCTTTTTATAGTGAGTTATACCTCTATCAAAAGGTAGTTTTTTGTAGCTTTATTTGGTATTAAGTTATAAGAGAAAAAAATCTTGCACCTTCTTTTGACTTTTGAGTAAAGGATTTTCATTACAAAGCTTGTTT
This sequence comes from Trichonephila clavipes, assembly GCA_019973935.1. Lineage (NCBI taxonomy): Eukaryota > Metazoa > Arthropoda > Arachnida > Araneae > Nephilidae > Trichonephila > Trichonephila clavipes. The sequence goes on along the minus strand of BMAU01009455.1, from coordinate 6,877 downwards.
GAAAAACATTTCAATACTCACATAGTATTATTAATGTTAGCGAAGTTCTAAATTTAATTTTATGTTGTAGGAACTTAATGGTACTTTAGTACTATTAAAAAATGCTAGTTTTATGCGGTTTTTAAAAGTCCCAATTTTAACCCGATGCCATACAATCAAACAGGCGAATCAAGGTAATCCCAACATAGCACTAAAAACAGAAATAAAAGAAAACATAAATTAAAAGTTGTGAAGATCCCCTTGGATTTCATTTTGAGAACGAGAATGATTTTGAGTCAAAGAAGAACCAGTAGTCATTTTAATGAATAACTTTTTTTATTTGGTTATCTTTCCCAAATAGAATCAAAGACTTTTAATAACAAATAATTTAAAATAGATATATGAGGTTTAAAAGGGGCTTTCCTTTATATTAACTTAAATATTTAATGATCCAATTAATTAACTATTAGAATATCGAACACACATAGATTACCGCAATAAGAGATTCCAGAATTATATTCAATAATATTCCTATTGAACATTTAACTTTAATCTCACTCTTAATATAAAGCTTTAATGAGACTAATTATAAATCAATATTTACCACACTGAATCTCAACTCCTCCTGAGATTAATTTATCCACCTAGAATTCTTTAATAATAAATCTCTAACTTCCCTATTATATATCTTCCTGCTTCAATCTCTCTCTCCTATTGCTTTTCACTTTACTATTCCGTTTAACTTAAATACTTTATCTAATCTGCATACTAAGGAATACCTGTCCTCTTTTTTGAGCTGATTGGAAATAGGTAGGGGAATTAAATTTCCCTAAAAAAGACGTCTCAGAAGGTTAGTGATAAATTTCCGTATAGATTTGTCACAAAGTTAATCCTGATCTATACATATATCTGCCCGTTTACTACAGGTATACTCTCAGTTGAAGAGTAATTTCATAGCATCTAATCCACTTAGCCCATTACCGTGTTTACTATTTCTCTATGTTAGCAGCAGGGGCGGTTCTAGCGTCGGGGAAACTGGACCCATGTCCAAGGTGGCAAATTTTAGGGGTAGAATTTGGACCTAATTTGAAAAATTCCTTTTTTTTTTTTTTGTTACAAAAAAGTTGGTCTGAAAATATTTTTTGAAATATTATTATTTCTTCTTTTTGGAAACCTGGTACCTAATTTAAATACCTGGAGTTTTATTTTAGAATGAATTCCAATGCCGACTACTGTTAGTAAAATTTGTAACAGCTATATATATTTTTTTAAAAATAAAAATACTTTGCGTGGCGGTTTGTTGTAACAAGTATATGCGTCCCCGACCTCGTGATACAAGTACTAACGATTATATTTTGTATGTGATACTACTACCTCAAAAGGGTGACAAATGTGCACAAAACGATATTTTGCTTACGGCAGCGTTCGGCCTAATGGGTCAAAAGGACATTCACCCCACCACCACCACCATATGATATCCAGTATCAGCTAACTTAAAGGGGACAAAGGCAATAAGAATTTTTGGAAGATAGCGAGCCACAGGACATATTTTATTTAGTCTTGAATGTTGTTATTTGAAGTTTAAATAAAATCTCTACCATAAACAGACTTGCTTTCGAAAAGAAGGGCCTACTAAAATTGACACAATTGAATCTCTTACATTTAGCTCCTTTAAAATAGCAACAGGTAATTATGTTTTTAATTTCGAATTAAGTTGTATTTTTTAAGACTCACAATAATATACAAATTCTTCCTATAAGGTACACCTCCGAATAAGGTACAATTAATGTTGTTAAGGGTCTCTTTGAATATGGATTTTATGCATTTACCCCTTATTTTCTATTTAAGTAACACTAAAAAAGAAGGGGGGGCTCTAAAATTTTGAGATTTAAAGACAAGTTTGTGTTTCTCTTTAAATAAATTAAATATAATGCTGTCCTAATAAATCAATGTAATTTAACAGAAAGAAACAGAGAAATTAACAATTGCAACATTGTCTGTTCCACGCTTCGATTTAGAGACAAAACACGGTATGTAATAATGCGATTGCAACTTGAGGGGACGTGTTTTCATTTGGTTTACATACGAAATAAAAATGCTAACTTAGGCGGGTATCAAAATGATCCGTACAACGGAATATTTTTCATAAATTTCTGAAGTGCAAAATTTTACTGCTTATTTCAAACATTTATACAGTAATTAAAACTTTTTCATTGAGAATTTTCATTTTTCATGAATTTCAAGTTTAAATATAAAAAACTTGTGACTAAGTTATTTATTTGTATATCATTTATTTAAAGATTAATGGACTTGAGTTTCTAATTAAATTAATTTGTTTATATAGAATTAAAGAGGACAAATTACTCAATGTCTGGTCTGGTGGGTTTAAATATGTGGCTCTAGGACGTATTGTGTCAAACACAAGGTTCCTTATTGGAAGGCGCTACTATATTTTTACCATATTAAGATTAAGTATTAAGGAATATTTTATTGTATTTGTCTTCATGAAAAAGCGGACTATTAATATAATATATTTAGTTTTAAAAAATCTCTTTTGTTAATATATGCGTATACATTTATGTAATAAATAAATTCACATAAGTGGATAACGATTTTGACTGGAAGGATTACTGAGTAAAAAAAAATATCTAATTCTAGTGTCAATGAAATTATTTTGTATATACTTATCCACATAACATATGGATAAGTATGGTTTAGCATACTTATCCATAGCATGGTTTATAAAATTTCATCTTTGGATTAAATCAAAATAATTATATTAAAATTGATGCTAAATTTTTTTTAATAAGACAGCTTCCACTTCCAGAAAGAAACATGCACATTCTTCATTACAATTCCCAGTAATAAAAATTTTTACATTTGTCTTGTTTATTGTAAATTTTAAATTTTTTCTGAATTATCAATTATGAATAATTTTTCTGAATCATTGTGTTAAGTCAATATAACACATGTATATTTACATGCTTTCTCATTCTCTCTTTTTATACAGTAAGAGAAATTTAGTAATATGATGTTGCAATATTATAAATATATTATAAGTAATTGTGTTATTGCTGAGATCGAAGTATCGAAAATGCATTTCTTAAAAATTCTTCCGGAATATTTAAAGTTTGTAAATTAGGTCAATAATAGAAGTTAGTTATTTCAATGTTTACTTTATTTTTTAATTTAAAGAGATGTGACAATTTGTACGGAACCTTTCCACTAATATTCTTAGGCGTCTTTTTGGGGATTATAAATTCGCGTATATTTCCAATCAACTCCGAGAAGCGAACGGGATATGCAAAGTAGATAGGGTATTTAAGTAGAGCGTTGTGAGCTAGCAAGGATGAAGGCTATTGAGCCAGCAGCAGTAGCCTCAGGTTTGGAGGATTCGATTGGATTGCGATATTGAAGAGTTACTGTTAGTAATCTACGAAGGGGCATCTTGTGAAGATACCTAAGTATAGCCAGGTGATATAATATAGTTTATTATCGCTTAAAACAATCGCTAGTTTAATAAAATTAGTTTAAGTTAATGAAAGCTAATAATTCGAGTTACGTGTATTTCTCGGACCTCCTATTTCGGTAGACCTTACTTGATCTTACGCGTAATTATTAATTAATTTCATAATTCGTAATTTAATTTAATATTATAGATAAATCCCTTTTGTTTGACGTAGCATAGAAATATTATATGTTATTAGAGTTTCTGATATTTGAATCAATATAATAAATTCAAGTTATTACTATACAAATAGCTCTTAGTGATTCTTTGCATCAAATTAATCGTGGTGTCCAGGGTGGAACCCAGGGGGGGGGGGTTCGCATAGAGAGATAAATTTGGTAGAAATATTATAAATTTATTTTCAAATATGCATGAGTTAATATTTAAATGTTATCGTAAACGTTCCGAAATGACATTTTTTGAGAGGAAATCAAAAGACATAACTTTATTGGAATGAGAAATATTTAATGTATTTTTTTTCATTTATTTTTATTATAATAACCATGAAAATACTCTAAAACACGTAAACTGTAAAACAACAAACTGTATACAAACGAGAGAAAAAAAAGCGATGGCGTGCCATCATTGAAAGAATGATAATTGTACAATTTTTAGCCAGAGTCAAAATTTGGCATACAGAGGAACTAGTACTAAGTTGAGATGATGGTAGTTTTTAAAGGCATTTTAGATATTAGCCGAATTAGATCCAGTTATTTCAGAATACCTCAATAATGTCAGTAAATGCAAAAATAATAAGACACGTATTCCACACTGCTTAGAGTAGCATGGGCTGCGGTAACCCAGTGGTCAAGGTATTGGATCATGGCAGGCATGTCATGAGTTCGATCCCAGTACCACTAAAAACCCGCTGTGTAGGGCAGCGATGCACGTTAAATCTGTCGAGAGCTGAAACGTCCTCCCTTTTGTGTGGTGTGATAGTTAGGAGAGGGGTGCCAGCTCACGTCGCGTCACTTGACCTTGTTTCAAAATTACGTGATCCGTCGCCAAAGGCCTCGTGTAGCCGAACAGTGCGACGTTAATATTCACTCACTCACTCACTTAGGGCAGCATTTTCAAAATGAAATAATAACTATTTTAGCCGAATCTATTCGTAATGAAATAACACGCATTGTCAAAAAAGTAAAATATACACAATAATTCTTGAATCTACACCAAATATGAGTCACACATAACAATAAAGTTTGTTATTAGATATGGGAGCACTACTCATGGTAATGTACCGTAAAATCCGGCGTTATAACACGCATTTTTAACATAATAATTGAGATCAAAATTTACGGGGTCGCATTATACACTGGGTGTAAAAATGATAGCTTTAAAACAATAAAAAAAAGAGATGGGCATAGTAAAAGCTTGGACTTTTAAATAGATGGAAATACTATTTATTTAAAAATAATGACATACCTAATGAACTTAAAAGGTGGTTGTTCTTGAAATATACTATTTTTTCAATTTCCTGGGATAATACCTCGAATAAGTGGCTTTAAAGCATAACAACATTGCTCACGTACATTTTAGGTTTCTTCGTAAATAAGGAGGTGTGTGAATATACCTTAAAATTAAAAAATGCAGCGAATGTACCTCAAAATTAAAAAATGCAGCTTCAAAGAATAGGTGCACATTATACGCCAGATTTTACGGTAAATATGTTAGAATTTTTTCTGAGAGTTTTTAGGAATACTATACAAGAGAAGCTTTCAGATATGAACACATTCTCCATTGAATCCGAAATCTCTGAAAAAATTGAGTTCACTAAAATTATTGACAAATTTTCTTCTCAGAAAGCTAGAAAATTTATTTTATAATTATTTATTATGTAGTTTTTGTAGAATGACTGATTTGTATACTTTTCGTTTCACGAGATTTATGCTTTAATATTTTTTTTATTAAATTATATTTTCTGAGAAATTTTGCTTTTTTTTATTATAAAATGTCTCTATTTTTATTTCAAAGGTAATATTTTTGTTTGTTTATTATTTTGTTAAAATCTTTTGCCGCGATCATAACCCATTAACTGAACAAAATATAAAGTTTTGCTCTTTAAATTTTATGTGCATTTTCACTAATGTTTTAATTTTTACTCTAATACTGGTAGATAAGTTTATAACCTCAATATGTAAGTATTAAATAATTAATGAAATATATAAGTATTGCAATAAGTAAGTAAATATATGTAAGTATTGTAATAAGTAAGTAAATATATGTAAGTCTTATAATAAGTAAAATATATGTAAGTATTATAATAAGTAAATATATGTAAGTATTGTAATAAGTAAGTAAATATATGTAAGTATTATAATAAGTAAATATATGTAAGTATTATAAATAAGTATTATAATAAGTAAATATATATGTAAGTATTATAAATAAGTATTATAATAAGTAAATATATATATATATGTAAGTATTACAAATATGTAATTAAATATAAGTATTATAATAAGTAATTCTATGTAAGTATTATAATAAGTAAATATTCGTAAGTATTATAAATAAATAATAAAATATAAGTATTATAATAATAGTAAATATATGTAGTATAAGAATCAAATAAATATATGTATGTATTATAAATAAGTAATAAAATATAAGTATTATAATAAGAGTAAATATATGTTTTATAAGAAGCAAATAAATATGTGTATATATTATAAATAAGTAATAAAATATAAGTATTATAATAAGAGTAAATATATGTTTTATAAGAAGCAAATAAATATGTGTATATATTATAAATAAGTAATAAAATATAAGTATTATAATAAGAGTAAATATATGTATTATAAGAAGCAAATAAATATATGTATGTATTATAAATAAGTAATTAAATATAAGTATTAGTCAAAATATGAATAATTCTCTATAGTGGCGGCACATTAGGTCTTCGCACGCGGGTGGCCGACATTATAAGGTCAGCCCTGAACACACACAGAGTAGAGTACAGAAAAGAAAAAGACACATTACGCATTCCTTTAAAAAAAGTAGCAGGTTTTTGCAAAGTCGGCCACTTAATTTTTATTATAGACAGCTTTCTGCCTTCATTAAGTGTTTTTCTCACGTGTGTCTGATCAGTTCAATTGCTGTATACCATGTATTCATTGATTTTCCTTTTCATGCAATGTGAGTATGTGTACGCGCGCCTTCATAAAGTACGTACTTTTCATTGTTTAAGGGTATTTGGATATTTTATTTCTTGTTGTATTCTCGAGTAAACAATACATACAAGTGCAGTGCACTATTTTCACAGAAAACCACCGCACTTTTTAGACAAGAAGACGAAGACCAGATGAAGATATCTGAGGAGGGCTGGGAAAGACGCTTTGAAGCAAGCGGCGAGGGTGGTCGGAGAGGTTGTCCGAAAGCTGAGAT